>JAAGEH010000242.1:598328-647654 GCA_011751065.1 Lasiurus cinereus
TTTGCCTAAAACCTCACAGCAGATGAGCCCAGAAACCAGTTGTCTCCTTTTCGGAGCTAAGGATCCCTTTTCCTTCCCTCATGTTATTCTAGCAGGTAGCCCTTTGGTCTAAGCCAGGGGCCGGCAAACTCCTTAGTCCACAGAGCCACATATCAGCAGCACAACGATTGACATTTCTTCTGAGAGCCGAAAACCGACTTCTGCGCATGGGCCACGAAGTTTCCATCGCACTGTACGTGCACATCCGCCTGTGGTATTTTGTGGAAGAGCCGCACTCACGGGGCCAGAGAGATGCAGGTGGCTCTCGAGCCGCAGTTTGCCGACCACTGGTCTAACCCTTTGGGGAAAGAAGTCAGATCTCTAAACCCCGGGCATTTTCTCCTTAGGACTGAGCGTAGAAAACAGAGAGCCGGCCTCCGTGGAGTGGGGCAGGAGCAGAACGACAGGTGGGGGTGGAGGCTGCAGCCACTGAACAGGTGGAGCAGAGGCGGAGCGCAGCGGACACGTTACTTACTTCTTTTAAATATATTTTTATTGATATTTTACAGAGAGGAAGGGAGAGAGATAGAAAGTCAGAAACATCGATGAGAGAGAGGCGATCAGCCGCCTCCTGCACGCCCCACAGTAGAGATGTGCCCGCAAGCAAGGTACAGGCCCCCAACCGGAATCGAACCCGGGACCTTTCAGTCCGCAAGCCGATGCTCTATCCACTGAGCCAAACCGGTCTCGGCTTGCTTACTTTTTTAAAAAAAAAATATATATATATATATTTTTTATTGATTTTTTTACAGAGAGGAAGGGAGGGGAATAGAGAGCTAGAAACATCGATGAGAGAGAGACATCGATCAGCGGCCTCCTGCACGCCTTCTACTGGGGATGTGCCCGCAACCAAGGTACATGCCCTTGACCGGAATGGAACCTGGGACCTCTCAGTCCACAGGCCGACGCTCAATCCACTGAGCCAAACCGGTTTCGGCAGGACACGTTACTGAGAATGAGAAAAGAATTAGCCAGGTGTCTGAGTGTTTGTGGCGAGGAGGAGGAAGAGGAGGGGAGGAGAGCCGGCTTGAATGACCAGTCTCATAGCTTGGGTACACTCCTTCCTACTCCACCCGTGTCAGGGTGCCTGCAGGCCCCAACCTGTTGCCTGCCACCCCAGCTCCTGAGAAGCCATTGAACCCGGAGTGGAACCAGCTAGCTTTGTAATCCCGCTGTGGGCTTGCAAGCCTCTTGGGCAGTAGCTTCTGGGGGCGCCCCCTTCCTGTCCTGTGCTCGGGCACTGCCCTTGTCAGCTCCCACGGGCGGGTGTTCTTCTCGCTCGGCTGGCTGCATCCTGCGGTGTGAGAAGGTGATGGTGGTCCTGCCCTATTGCTTTCATCCTGGCATGCTGGGTACGGTCCCCATCAACGTTTTACCACACGCAGGAGGAACACCCAGCCTCACGGCCTGTGGATGCCTAAGGTCTGCCTGGCTGTGACAGTGGGTGGGAGAAGCAGGTCTTTAATCTCACAAGACCTTTTGCAGGGAAGGGGAGGGCCCCGTGTGGGTGTCCATGTGCAGGTAAGTGTCCCATGCCTAGAACGGAAACGTGGGATCCGTCCTGGCCTGTCAAACACAAGGCGGTTCAAAAACAACACCCACGGCCAGGACGCCTATCAATGCTGTTATGGGGAGTCACGGACACTCAGAATTGAAGCCCAGTCGCCTATTGCACAAGCCTTTGCTGATCACATGTGCAGGGCACGGGACTCTGAGGCATCGGAATCAAAAGCTGCGACTGACTCATGCGAGGGCCTCGAGCAAATCACTGGCACAGTTTCCAAATCAGTGAGTGACACAGGAAAAATGATTTTGTTGTTCCTCTCCTCCTTCTCCATTTAATTTTGTCCTCACCTAAGTCTCCCATTGCTAAACTCCATCAGATGAAGGAAGAGGCAGGGAAGAAAGGCAAGATCCTAGAGAGACCATAGCCCCGGCCCACCGATCTGCTTTCCTCTGCCTCCCAAAGATGTGTTATGCCTCGGAGAGGAAACAGAAAATACTTCTGGCACCTTCATCCTATCACATCCTTAAAAGGCTGTTGGACAGGACTGTAAAAAAAAGTGCAGGATGGTTTAAACTTTAAGGGACTAATTCCTCTCTTTCCTCCCAACTCCAGGCAAATGTATTTGTTTTCAAAGCGGGGAATAAATATAGGGTGTCCCCCCAAAATGTATACACACCCTAACAACTGTAAGCTCAGTTTTGAAAATGAAATGTATTTTTTAAAAATATGTTTTTTTTATTGGTTTCAGAGAGGGAGAGGGAGATTAAGAAATACCAGTGACAGAGAGTCATTCATTGGCTGCCGCCTGCACGCCCTCCCCACTGGGGATTGAGCCTGCAACCCTGGCATGTGCCCTTGACCAGAATCAAACCCAGGACCCTTCAGTCTGCAGGCTGATGTTCTATCCACAGAGCCAAATCAGCTAGGACCGAAATGTATTTTAATAAACACTACCTTTATAATAATTCAAATGTTTGTATACATTTTGGGGGGACACCCTATATTCCTGTCCAGCAGACTTGTGAAGCTGATTCCATCTGAGAGAGGGAGGGAGGAGGGTCTGGTTGCATGGAACAGCAGTGGTTCTGCATTGCAATCTACAGCTCTAGGACTGAGTAAACCAACACAAGGCCGCTTTAATCTAGGTGATTTTATTTTTAAAATATATATTTTTTATTGGTTTCAGAGAGGAAAGAAGAGGGAAAAGGAGATAGAAACATCAATGATGAAAGAGAATCATTGATCAGCTGCTTCCTGCACGTCCCACACTGGGGATCGAGCCCACAACCTGAGCATATGCCTTGATCTGGAATCGAGCTCTGACCTCCTGATTCATAGGTTGATACTCAACCACTGAGCCTCAGTGGCTGGACCTTAGATGATTTTATTTTAAAACTAGAGGCCCGTGCTGAGACCGGTTTGGCTCAGTGGATAGAGTGTTGGCCTGCCGACTGAAAGGTCCCAGGTTCAATTCTGGTCAAGGGCACGTTCCTTGGTTGTGGGCACATCCCCAGCAGGGGGTGTGCAAGAGGCAGCTGATTGATGTTTCTCTTTCATCGATGTTTCTAGCTCTCTCTCTCCCTCTCTGTAAAAAGTCAATAAAATATATTAAAAAAAAAAAACAAAACTAGAGGCCCAGTGCACAAAATTCGTGCACAGGGTGTGTGTCCCTCAGCCCAGCCTTCACCCTCTCCAATCTGGGTCCCCTTGAGGGATGTCCAACTGCCCATTTAGGCTCGACTCAGGTAGGATCGGGCCTAAACGGGCAGTCAGATATTCCTCTCACAATCTAGGACTGCTGGCTCCCAACTGCTTGCCTGCCTGCCTTCCTGATTGCCCCTAACCATTTCTGCCTGCCAGCCTGATCACCCCCTAACTACTCCCCTGCCAGCCTGTTTGTCCCTAACTGCCCTCCCCTGCAGGCCTGGTCACCTCTAACTGCCCTCCCCTATAGGCCTGGTCAGCCCTAACTGCCTGGTCTCCCTCAACTGCTCTCCCCTGTAGGTTTGGGTCTCCCCCCAACTGCCCTTCCCTGCAGGCCCAGTCACCCCCAACTTCCCTCCTCTGCTGGCCATCTTGTGTCCACATGGGGTCAGCCATCTTGTGTTGGAGTGATGGTCAATTTGCATATTAATCATTTATTAGCTAGGATGTTGAACATCAGTCCCTTCCTCATTACTGTGCAGTCAGCAAGATGGGGTTGGTGAACACTGGGATATCACCCAACCCCCTGGCTTAAAAGCCTCCCACAGCTTCCAGTCATAGCATCTGGACTGACATCCATACTCTTCTCTCCGGCCTCCAAGGCCATAGCTGATTTGACCCCGCCTCCCTCCCTAAGTCATGTCCTAATTTCTGCTGCTGTGTGCCAGTCCCCACCAACCTTGTTTCTCCAACATGCCAGTGTGTACACATCTGAGGGCCTTTGCTGATCTAGTCTTCACAGCATGGCAGAGGCCTCTAGCTGTTCACCCAAATCTGCTCTCTCCACAGTGATGGCATTGTAGTCTGGCAGTGCTGAACTACATTTCCCAGCCTCCTTAGCAGTCAGCAAGACTCCACTATCAAGTTCTTGCCAGCACAGCGCAAACAGAAATAAAGTGATTCACTTCCAGGCTGGGTTTCTCCATGCTGTTTCTTCTTCTGTCAACCAGGTAGGATGAAGCAAAAAGGATGTTGGAGTTACAAGATGTAAAGAGACTGGTTCCCTGAATCCCTAGTGGAGGAGAGCTGCCCATTCATCAGGAACACTTGTCTTAGATTGTCACATAGGCAAGATCAAAACTTTTGTGGTTATAAGTTTTGGAAATTTTAGGTCTCCTTGTTCCCCTCAGCCTAGCTTAACATAAAACCTCCCAAACCCTCACTTGGCACTCAAAAATGTTAAAAGTTAGCTTCTCAGGAGACCTTCTTTCTCATTGATTACTCAACATTTAGTAGTCGCTAGTTCCTTCCATCATACCAATCTAATAAATCTTCATCATAGAATTTATTACGTGGCATTTTGTCAACATTCTTCAAAGAGCCTGCTATCATGTGAGGTCCATGGGAAGAGGCATCTTTGCTCGGTTCCTGCAACCTGGCAAATGACTCAACGTTTATTGAATTAATATCTTCTGATGAATTTCTTAACTCAAAGGAGGCAGAAATATTTTTAGCCATCCACATAAAAGGCCATAAAAAAAACATGGACTGAAAGAAGGCTGCTTCTCGTTGTACTGATTTGGGTCTTTCTGTTTTAGGAATATAGCGGATGAAGAACTACGATCAGACTGTACCATCATTAGCAGACAGTGCAATCTGTCAATATTCCAAATTAGTCTTATAATTGAATATAATAAAAATTACTACTTCAACATAGATGCCTGCAAGCTTACTAACCTCAGAATGTCATCTGTCTTTTAAAACCTGCATTAGCCCAGTGGGGTGTGACTCAGTGACTGAGCACTGACCTAGGAACCAACAGGTCACTGGTTCAATTCCTGATCAGGGCATATGCCCAGGTTTTGGGCTGGATCTCCACCAGGGGGTGTGCCAATAATTCTCTCTGATCATTGATATTTCTCTTTCTCCCTCTCCCTTCTCTGAATCAATAAAAAACATAGTATTTAAAAAAAAACACACACCTGTATTACTCAAACTCAAGCGTTTAGTTCTAGAATCCCTAAAATCTGCAAACTGTCCTCAACAACCCAGTTCTGTCAACCCATTTATGGTACAACTTTTAAGGCCTTTGAGCTGAGAAACTAAGGCAGTATAACAGTGTTCACGGATTTATTCATTCAAAACCCTACTGTGCATCAGGCACTGGGGATGTAGCAGTGAAAAGACCTACCCTCATAGACCTTGTTTTAATGGGGGAGGAAGACAATAAACTACCGTATTTTCTGGCGTATAAGACGACCCCCAACTTTTCCAGTTAAAATATAGAATTTGGGATATACCCCGCCCTATAAGATGACACCCAGCATATAAGACAAACCCCGACTTGTGAGAAGATTTTCCTGGGTTAAAAAGTCATCTTATACACCAGAAAATATGGTAGGTACAGAAATGACATGCAGTGTGTTGGGTAGTGGGGTCACTGCTGAGGAAAATGAAAAAGGGAAGTGACATAGGAAGAGGAGGGGGTGGCTACAATTTTAGAAAAAGCAGACAGAGAGACGTTACTGAGGTGATATTTGAGGCAAGAGGTGCCTGGGGAAAGAGCATTCCAGAAGAGGGACAAATACAGAGGTCCTGAGGTGGAGAGAGCCGGTGAGGTCATGGTGAGGTCAAGCTCGGTCAGGGGGAGGGAGGCAGGAGGTAATAGCAGCCTGGAGGGCATGGTAAGGAGGGTGGCTTTTACTGAGATGGGACCCACTGGAGGGACCCAGCTCAGGCTGGCAGCTGTTCCCAGGGAACAGACAAGGGCAGGAGCAGGGAGACCTCCTGCAATACCCAGCGGAGAGGCGCCCGTGCCTGGGACCAGTGCTCTAGGAAGGACCAGATTTCCAATAGACTTTGAGGTGGAGCCAACAGGACTTATGGTGGACTGGACACAGGCTGAGCAACCGGAAGGATGAAGCTGCCACTTACTTCTCCCGGGTGAGGAGCAGTTGGGGGTGGAGGATCTGGGGCTCAGGGCACCAGATTCCTGAGGCCGAAGAGGAAAAATGATGTTGACCTTGGGAACTGTCTAGGAGGAACCCACCCACCCTAGCTGTAAGTTTTTCAAGGACAAAAGCCACAGATAAGGATTGGTATACTTGCTTAACAGCCAACAGCTGTGAGCAGGATGCACTATAAGCTGATAACTTAGCACTTTTATGAATTTCTACTGCAGCTGTCTGTCCCAGCGCCAACACTTGTATACGTGTAGGAGCAGTTAAGGTACCTCCAGTTGTTTGTCAGACCTTAAAAAGCCACAGGCGAGACCTAAAGGAGAGAACAGGGCATCGAAGATTCTAGATGGAGGTCAGTGGCATGCCAGGGTGGGGTATGGGGGCGCTCTCCTTGGGAGAAAGGCTGTATGGTCCATGCTTGAGATGACGGTGGACTGCTGGCTGACCACCACTGTACTCATCTTCTCGGGCACACAAGCTGACCAGACCTCACAGCCTCGCTGGCAGTCTGGCATGGCCATGCGACCCGGCTGCAGCCTGTGAAATGCAGTAGAGACGTGAACACCCCTTCCAGGCCTGGTCTGAACAACTTCACGAGCCTCCTCTTCCTGGTATGTCAGCTACATGTGGGCGTCCAAAGTCATCTGGGAAGCCACGTTGTTGAAAGGGCAGAACCCTGGTAGCCTCGGGCCCTTAGTGACTGAGCCCTCCCTTCCCGCACATCACTGCTGGAGTTGCTGACTTCCGGAAATTTCCTCTCGCATCCTCAAATCTCACATATTGCAATGGATACTAGCTAATACCTAATGAGCACTTACAATGGGCCAGTAATTTTGTAAGGACTTTATATGTATTTATTTAATTGATTTTTTTACAGAGGAAGGGAGAGGGATAGAGTTAGAAACATCGATGAGAGAAGCATTGATCAGCTGCCTCCTGCACACCTCCTACTGGAGATGTGCCTGCAACCAAGGTACGTGTCCTTGACCGGAATCAAACCCGGGACCTCTCAGTCTGCAATCTGAAGCTCTATCCACTGAGTCAAACCGGTTTGTTTCAGCTATATGTATTGTTTAATCCCTGTGACCTCTAATTGTCCTTATTTTACAGAAGAGGAAACCGAGGCACAGAAAGGTTAGGTAACTTACCCAGTCACACAGGTCTTAAGTAGCAACGCTGAAATTCAAACCCAAGCGCCAGGCTCTGGAGACCAGCCTGAACCACAGGACCTCATTGTGTGTTCCTATTACTTCGCATCAACTGCCATGTGAGCCACAGTGCATACCTTAGCAACAGCAGCAGCTACCCTCCTGCAGGGTTATCTGCAAGTTACTCTAATGGCTTGGAGATGCCCATTCCTTCTGGGTTTCAGGCACATGACAAGTCCCATGGGTAGACGTTATTTAAAGGGGCAGGGAGATAAGAGACAGGGATACAAATTAACCACCTCCACTGAAAAGAAATTGATCAAACAAGAGTCTTATGATAAAAACTTTATTGTCTTAAATATCAAATGTTTTACACATCACTTTTCTTCAGAAAGTTCCTATTTAAAAAAAAAAAGAAAATAAAGTGTTTTGATTATTTAGGGCTGACTTACATTTCATTACGTGACACAAACTCAAACCCAAATGCATCTACTTCACTCAGCTACAGACTGGTCCTATGCTCAGCCTAGGCCTAACCCAATGGCACAACGCAACCAACTTTGGGATTCCTGAGTTCGGTTCCCTTAAGTTCTCAGAGTTTCCCAACTCTCAAAACCAAAGCATTATGGGAGAGACTGAGCTACTTACTGGCAAGCCTAGTTTGCCAATGAGCCCAGGTCTTGTAAGATGGAGTAGTCTCAAAGCTTCAAGAAAAGTCAGGAAAGCATGAGCAGTAGCAAGAACAAGTAAGGAGGAAAAGAGCCATTTCTATTTGCTCAGATTGGCCAACTATGGCTACAAAACTGGTAAACAAACCTTGAGTGCAAAGGCCACTGGCCCAACTTGCCATGAAGATCAATCAGAGTTACAATTAAAATGATTAAATTAACATCCATCAGAGGTGGACGGTGAAAAAAGCAAATGCAATGTCTATGCTGGATTGCTCTGAGTTTATCACCAGAACTATCTCAAAAGAATGATAAAAAGGATAGAGAATGGAAATATAACCACTCAGAGGGCGAGGGCACAGATGGATGGCATTAACTCAGCTGTGGAGCCTCCAGAGAAGGAAAAAGTCTGGTCCGCATCAGGTAACCTCAGACCAGAGGAATTTGGAAATAAACCGATCTGACTGCCTCCGGCAGGAAACCAGTAAGGGCCTGCCTTTCTTGAAGCCACAGATGCATTCAAGGTTATGTGTAAAGCAAACTCCTGGTAAACAGCATCGTTTCCCATCAGACATGTCTTTCCCAGGAAAAAAATCCCAGCATGCCCCTCTTCAAGTCAGCTAATGAAAACCGGATGGTACCTATTTAAAGGGATCTAGTTCTATAAGCACTATCCTAATTTTGTATTCCATGCCTCTATTCCAGGTCTTTTGTAGTTTGCTTAGTTTTAGGCAAAAAATATTTTCCAACTCCTACACCCTTGAACCATTCTCTCTGCAGATCTCATTCTATAAGATTGTGTCCTAAAATATATCAGCTATAGCCTCTCACCTTGGAGTCCCCAGAGGGTCAGGTTACCAATCACCCATACAGAACTCACTGTAAACCCGAATCGCTAGCAGTTAAAAGTCCAGGAACCCTCCTTGTATGCGGCAGGATCACACGTGATGACATTTAAATGGGTTTAAGAATGTCCTTTTGATGGAGCTGTCCCATAGAAAGTTTTGCTAGAGCCTTGAATCCTCTTATACATTCTGCCCATCCCTGGTCCCACACGCTTGCTTACTACATGTCCTGCTCTAGGTCCCCATGTCCACACACTGCACTCAGCTGCTTTAGAACAGCAAGCCCCGCAGATCCCTTTAAGTCCTGTTGGCCTCGATGGTTAGTGTTCTGAGCAGCCATTTGGGGGGTGGGGGGGGGTTGGGAGGATGCTACAGCACACTCCATCACCTCTCTACCCTGCATGCAAGGGTAATCTTCCATTTACTTGTACTTCTTCCCCCCTCCCCCACCACGAACTGATGTCTAAATACCTTCTCTCTTCAGTTAGTTCTACCACATGACATGTTGCAGGACACTCTGAATGAACACGAACGGGGAGCCTCAAGGCCACCCCACGTGTGCCCCTATCTTCAGGAGGGCCACTTTCAATGGAGCCCCCACACTTCTCATTGCCCGCCAAAACGAGATGCCTCTGCCATGTGGAGAAACTAAGGCACAAGAGAAGATCAAGCACATCGCGGGTTCACCTGCAGTTCTTCAGTTCATGCAATGAACTCCTAGCGACACCTACAAGGGCCCCCCGAGGAGCAGAACCTGAGCCCGTTTCCCACTTTCCATTCGCAAGGACATGTCTCCAATCTGTTCTGTCGAGAGGAACTGGCCCTAGAAGTTCTTTCGGGGGAAAAGCTCTTTTCACTTTATGGAACTCCCAACACGAAAGCGAACAGTCACCTTCTAGCACGGGGATGGGGAGCTGTTTTTCTAGTAAAGCCACAGAGGACACCGAGCCACCACATTCTAAAGGAGAAACGTGGCTTTTTGGAACTTGGGCTGGGGAATGGCAGAAGGCATCATCCAATCCGCTTCTCTCCCCACGTTCCCAGCGATAACAGCTTTGGACTATTCAACAGTTCAAGTGTCCTGTTTACCCTCAGGGCGGGTGTCCCACAGGTAAGACAAGGAAATCAGAAAACACTGCAGCTCCCGGCCACTTAGCTGCAAGGCTGTTCTTATATACAGAGGGGGTGAAAGCCACAGGGGGAGACTCATCTGTAGATGTGAACACTGTTTGCTTTTTAATCTATATGAAGTTAACTGGAGCATACTTGTCAAGCACACGCACATATACACACACAAGAGCTGGCTGGTAAACAACATTTTTATGGTTTTTACTAGAGACGGAAGTGCTAACGAAGAACAGGCAGATTCCACTAGAAATAGTTATAATAAAACCAGTGACACGAAGCCTCATGTGTCCTGACATTTTAATGCGACCCTCTTGCTGGGAAAGTATTTTAAGGGGAAACACGGGGAGGTGGGGGGGGGGGGCGCTGCAAGGCAAAATAGCCTTAACACACACTCACCATCTATCCAGTTCCCTTCACCCAGCAACTGGTAATCTTTGTGTTTATGGATAAAGCGCAAACTCTGGGATGAAGGATACAGGCTGCCGTCTGGGGGCCTAACCAGTACAAGTGGACGTAACTCCTATCACCTTCCATGGGCAAAACCTGTAACGCAGATACAGGTGTCTGGTTACCAAACGTACTTACACACAGGAACCGGCTTCAGGAGACGGGCGGAAGTTATACACGAAAATCTCCTCCTCTCATGTGAATGAACAGATCAGCCCTGGAGGTGATCCCTAACCAGACCGCTGTCCACGACTGGTAATGGCGAAGGAGCCGCCCCATAAAGGGGCCCATTACTGGTGGGGCTGGCCCTTACCAGTTCTGCTGGCAACCAGGGGACCTTCAACACGATTTTATCTGATTCTTTAAGAATAAAAACTGCCCGTGACGGTTCACGAGTGTCGCACTCTGAAACTTCTGAACTTACAAATGACTCAAAACCCTCACAGTATCAACCACCCAACTTCCCTAAAAAACGATGGACAGGAAGATTTTAAAAATGAAAAGCAACTATACACTGGAAAATAAACGATGGAAAAGGACAAGGATATTTGGATTAAGTTCCCTCAAAGTATTCCCAACAAGAAGACATGGACACCTATAGGCCTAACCATAAATACACACACTTAAACGCTAGTGTAATGAAACCTTTTCCGGGCTGATCTCCCATACTCCATCATTGGGACCGATGTCCCACTCTCCACAGTGAAAAGACGGTGGCCACGCCTCTGGGCGGTGCCTGCTGCCCGCTCACAGAACACTGCGAGGCCCAGCTTCACACAGGCCTCCTTGTCATCGCGAAGGTCCCCCACCCCACCCACCCACTCTGTGGCCCTCAAGACTTACAAGCTCAGAATAAACTCCCAGTCACCACCCACAAAGCAAATATCAGGAACGCTTTGCACTGCCACCGATTCTGCCCCAATCACAGCACTAACTACTTGATGACACTCACAGCTCTGGGAGGCGGCTGACAGAAATCCTACAGGAAGTTTCCTGATGCACCTTACATCTTTGGTGGAGGGCGGGTGAAAGGGTCTGTGGCTTGCGATTGTCTAAAAGGACATTTTGAAGACAATCCGGCTCGCCTGTTGTTTTGAGCGCCCTCTTGAAAACACTTAACTACTTTACAACTTGTCAAAACTACTGACTTCAGAGGATCGTGATGGATCTAGGAGGTGATGTTCCATCCCGTTACTGAAGTCTCCTCACACACACACACAGACAGCACAGCCAAGAGAAGATGGAAGAGAAATGCCTGAAGTAGCCACACATTAAAATTTCAAAAGCTCCTGAGATGTGAGCCTCCATGTGGATGGTGCTAAATGACTTGAATTTAGACGGAAAGAATAAGCTTTTAAAGAGAGTCAACATTTAGACAAAATCACTTAATACCAAGTTCACCGATCACCATTTCCAAGGTTCTGTTTCAAACACACTGCAAAGTGGAACCGGAATCGGGAATTACCACGCTCAGAATTCTTGCCAATAAAACAAGATTTCAGAGTCCTT
Source organism: Lasiurus cinereus (assembly GCA_011751065.1). Lineage (NCBI taxonomy): Eukaryota > Metazoa > Chordata > Mammalia > Chiroptera > Vespertilionidae > Lasiurus > Lasiurus cinereus. Next base: position 610,224 of record JAAGEH010000242.1, read on the forward strand.
CTGGGTACAGGAGAGAGAGGTCTTTCCAGGATTACTGCACAGTGGGGCCCACAGGACAGGGATTTCCACGGGCTGGTCCTCATCTAGTGAAAGGCCACCATGAGTACATCTAGACACTATGCCGCACTCTCATTTGACATGGTAAACACAAAGGTGATGAATCCTGTTTAATAAAAGCAGCTCCTGAGAAAAGAAGGGGATGGAATACACTACCAGCCATCGAGTAAAAGGCCACTGGAGTCAGACTCTGCCATTACTATGTATTTCTACCGCCACGAAGCACACGCGCCAGACAGACGGAACATTCCAAGCACCACGGTTCACATTGCACTGGTTCACTCAGATCACAGCTCAAACGGAGCTTTAGAACTTCCTCGTAGGAGATGAATTTAGAAAGGAAATACACCGCTGACAGTCAGCCCATTAGCTGAACCCGAGATCATCAGCTGTCATTGAGGGCTGAAGTGTGATCAGTGAGATGCTAGCAAACCCAATCGCTAGTAAATTCCAGTGTTGAGGTTCCTATTTTTCACTCACAGTTCTTGAAACATCACCAAGACATTTGCAAATGAAATTCCAGGTTTGTTTTTTTTAATCTGGGTAGCACCATGTATCACTCTAATGTCAATTCCCCTACAATATCCCATCCAAGGTGGCAATCCAGGCGATGATGCACAGGCGATGATGTACAAAGTAACTCAAGTTTTAAACCCTCCCGATTCATCTTCAAAATGTCAAATCCTAACCACAAACCACACCAGGCAATGTTATTCAATTATTCTTCAATTTTCCTGTTATAACTGGTGAGTCATAATACACAGAGCACTGAGTAGAATTTTCCGAACAGCCAGACTATGTGATCAAAAGTTTGTAAGTTGACAATGGAACCAACAAGCCGTACCTTGCCTGTGGCACGGACACAGCCAAAGTGTGAACGTGAGCTGCTCTTAGCTGCACGCGTGGTAGGATTTCTCAGGGCTTCTGCTTCTCAAAGACTCACTCTCATTCTAAAATGGTACGCTAAACACAAAGCCATCAATTTTATTCCAGAATACATCATCTTAATGAGAATAAAAAGCTTTTGTATACATATACTGCCATTACATTTAAAAAGGCCCAAATTTTAACAAAAACACAAATTCATCAGACAAGAGATCATAAATTACTTTGGCTGGAAAAAAAAAATCTTTAAAAAAAATCTGGCTCAACATTCTGCTTGCAGGTTTCTACTAGTACATGTACTGTATATGTGGTGAGTGTGTGTATGTGTGTATAATAGCTTTTTTTTTTTCTCTCAAGGGAATGGAGTATGGTCTAGCCCACTTTTCCATGGTTACGAAGGAACTACAATGTTCTTTGCTAGCAAAATAAGAAGTGCAAGGTCTGCGTTTCCACCGACTTGTTGCAAAGCCCCAAGGGCTTCCTGCAAAGTGAAGCCGGCGTGGAGAATCCGGTCAATGTCCGCGGCAGGAAAAAGTACCGGTGGAAGGAGGGAGGGACTTGGTGATGATGGACAGCTGGTAGGTGGCTCACATTCCACAAGTGGCCCCGCCGCTTGAGGACAGGTATCTTCTCTGGTCGCAGGCGCGTCTGTTCCTGGGTTCTGTGTGTCCTGACCCGAATCTTCAACCAGTAGGGGATCTGATGACAAGGACTTGGTTTGCTCCGCAGTCTGATTGAGGGCATCCTCCTCACCTGCTGGAAGTTTTGGTGACATTTCTGCACCTGAGGTGCAGGGTAACTGATGGGGCGTTTTAGCCGAGGCTAGAATGACAGAACCGCTCTCCTTTTCGGATTCCGTAGAGCGGGGGGCACCTTCTGAGTCAGTTACCAGGCCATCAGCCGGACCCCTGCAGTCAGCATCTTCCACATCTTCCATTCCGGCGCCAGCTGAAGTGTCTGCTGACTTTTCTGTCTTTACTGAAACAGATGAGGCCTGATGAAAGGAGACCTGTGAACACTGTTCACTCTGGATCCATCTTTCAGAAAGGACCCCCCGATTTGTCGGGCCCTCAGTTACTGTTTCTGATTGACAGGTAACTTCTTCAGAGGTCATTTCTGAAGCTGCTTTACTACTCGTGACCAGGAGGCCTTGAAGTTCCTTCAAGGCCGCTGTGATGGAGGAGCCAGGTTCCTCTGCTGCCTCCACGGAGGGCGGGCCGCTGCCACCCAGACCTGCGGCGGGGGAGCGAGCCCCACCTGTTCCAGACATTTCCACATTCCTTCCTGGGAGCTGGAAATTCGGAGCGGAAATGGGACTACTCACGATTTCAAAGGAAGGGCTGCATTTGGATGTTTCCATTTCCATCAAGGGGTTCTCGAAGGTGAGATCGGATGCACGGATGCTCTCGACGTTGGCATCCTGCTCGCCTGCCAGATCGAGCAGAGCGGGTGGGGGCTGTTCAACTACATCTACTTCCATCAGTGTTTCCGAACTGGAGCCGTCCGAGCACCCGGAGGCCAGACTGTTCGGCACGCCGGGGAGGCCCGTGTCCTGCCGTAGCCTGTCTCCCTTCATCGCAGCTCTCAGATCCACACTTTGGGGTTGATTCGGTTGCCTTTCTCCAAGAAGTTCAAGGTCCCCCTTGTTACAAAGATGTTCTCGGTCATGTGGCACCTTCTGCTGGGCAATTTCATGCTGTCCATTCCCTGGTTCCTGCTGCTGCCGAAGGCCATTCTCCTGACTCAGAGTCTGACCTTCTGGATGCCAACCCTTTTCACCCAGAAACCTCGGTGGCTCCTGCATCCGAGTCGCGTTGACAGACACTTCCTGTGTAGGGTGGAGAGGAGAGGTGAGGCTCTGGGTGCTTCTTTCAGCAGGAGACGGCTCCAGATGATCGGCAACGGTGGCTTCCTCGGGGGAATTCTGCCAGGGCATAGCCAGACTGCAGTCCGCTGGAGAAGCAGGACCAGAGGGATCCTGTGGAGGAAGATGCTCTGTTGTTTCAGAGGGGATCTGGAATTCAGTGGTCGCCTTTGAGGCCTTCACAGCGTTCGGTGCGATGCTGTCCGGGTCACTGGGCTTGATGGGGCAGACTGAAGCAGAGACAGAGTGAGCAAGACCCGCAGGATGACCCATCTCAGGATTCGGTCCTAAAGGACGGGCCGGATGGTTAAATCCCTCTGAAGCTGGTAACGATGACTTTCCCAGTGAGGTAGATTCTTCACCACTTTTCTCTACATGGAACAAAAGGGAAAGGAAGAGCGATCAGCAGGTTGTGGAGGCCACTGAGTCACCAGAGGATACAAACCTAAACACGATAGGACAGCTCCTTACACTTGGGTCTGCTTATATTCACAAACTTGCACAAGAACCATTCCCACTGTGGTGGCCAATTTAACATCACAGCATGAGAATAAGAGGTAGGGATGTTCTTAATAAGAGATGCCTACTGCACTCAGTATTTTCATAAACATACACATGATGGCTGGTTTGGGCTTAAGACTGAAGGCCATTTCAGTCCCTTTCTTCGTAGTGAGTTCAGAACCCTGGGAGACTTTCCCCAGTGCGTTCTCCACCACTTGTCCTAAAATCGCTGGGATGTTGGCTAAGCACGCAGATTCTGGACACTTTCTTGGGAGTAAGCCTAGGAACCTGCATTCCAAAGAGCTCTTCCGGTAATTCTTAAGCACATTATAGGCTCTGAAGCTCTCTGAGGAGAATGATTCGCAGGCCAACATGCTTTCAGAGAGGCTGTAGATGAGAAGTCTACACCAGGCATCTCATCTGGGTCGGGGTAGGGATTATAAAGAGAAAAGAGAATGTGACGTTCGGGGATCTCCAGAAGACAGAAAGGTCAACATTCTGTTTATTTTTATCCAAACTTCCCCCAAATAACAGTAAAGCTATATGAGCGTGGACTGGGAGAACAAAAGTAAAGCTAAAGACCCAACAGATTAAGTCCCAATCATCATTTTACCAGATAAGATGATCAGTTACTGGTATCACAGGAACACAGCGTAACTAAGGAAGAACATTAAGTATGTTAAGGGCAAGGGAGTGGGGGTGGAGGTAGTTCGGACAGTGGAGGGAGATAGTTTTCAAAAGGCAGTGACGACAGACCCATTGCAGCTTTCTGACCAGTCCCCCAAGATGGCAGGGTTAAACATTACCTCGGTGTAAACATGCTCTCATAAACCAGAGGTTCCAACTCTCTTTTTGCCACTGACCAGTTAGAAACTGTCTTCTATGCAGTGACTATACAATCTCCAAAAGGCAAAGGCTGGTAACAAAATGACTTCACAAAACAACCTATTAGGGCAGATACCACTCAGCTGCTTCATGCTCAACGTTAGTGTCCAACGTGGGGGTTTCATCTTGACTTAAGATGTCATGAAGCAATGCGGTTCCAGTTCAAATGGCTCTAGGTCATTCTGACACAACACTGGTTAACGGCACGGGACGGTGAAGCACTGTGCCAGGCAGTGCCAGGCTTCTATGACACAGCCTTACTTATGGTTTGGGGGTGAACAGGAAAACAGCGTTTATCTCAGTGCAAACCATATCCCTTAGAGTCTAAAAACAGTTATTGGTTTTACTTGTCAATCTCTAAGGCCGACTCTTCAAAGATTCAATGTTGTGTTACTGTGAACAGGAAAGACGCATTGTAGTGAAATACCCATGCCAACAGCATGGGCCGGGCAACGATAACCGCCTTCTGGCAATTGGTAACAGTTTTAACAACTGGGTGAAGTGAGGGTGAACACGGCCCGAGTGTATTTGGTACTCACTACGAAAGCAGCATACATTCCTCCTGTAGCTGAGAGGGTCAGTTTCACTGGCCTAAGTCCTAAATGCAGGGGAGGACGGGGTCAGTACCATCAGATAGGAGACGATGAGGACAATGAATATTAAGAATAATTACACTATGCCTGCTTTTAACCCAGCCTTTCAAGAAAAAGAAAGAAGAAATTAAGTCCCATGTATCTCATTACAACCAGCCTGCAAATCCCTATCAAGTCCAAGGTTGATAGTTTCAAAGACCGATCGTCCTCCTCTTGATACATCCGCCAATATGCGCAGGCTGACAGTGGCCACGTTTACACTGCAGGGAAACAGAGGGAGGGTGGGGAAATAGGTCCGGCCAGGGAGAGGCAAAAACGGGGTCTCAGCTCGCATGGCCGGGAGCTTAAAATGCCAGGCCCACCTTTATTACTGACTCTGACCCCGCACAACTCACCTGGCCTGTTTCCATCTCTTCTTCAATAGAACGAAAATTTCCGCTCTATAGCTCTAGTAGCTGTGTGCAGTCATGTGCAAAAAGAACTGCCCGTTTTTCAGGTCTTGGGAAATCCCTGACAGACTAGTTATCCAACAAAGGGCTGGGAGGCTGACAGTCCTGGTTTGATAGGCACAATGGTCAGTCAGATGGACGTTGCTTTTCTGGGATTTCCCCCTTGGACTGTTCTAATATTTGATAAAATTGTAAATAAGAAATTATGTTTAGATGTGTATGTATGCTAACATACAAACACATGCAGGCTAGTTGTAACCAGATTAAACCAGGTGAAATGGTGAATGAAGGATGCTGAATTCCAAAACTGCTGCAGATACAGACCACAGAGGACTGATGGAAGGCTTAGGCAGTGTCTATAAATACCTGGTCTGGGGCCCACTCCAGCTGCAGTACACACACACTACATGCATCATGGCTTCTGACGCTCTGTTTGAATTAGGAAACAGACAAGCAAACTTGGGTTAACAATGCAAACCACACAGCATGCGGGGTTATAGTCTCCATTCCTTGGCCATCTTTAACCTCAGGAACTGGCAGTCAAAGCTGGGGAATGTTTCTGTAATTTGGACATCAAAAGACTTCTCCCATCATACACAAAGTAATGCGTCAACTTCAACAGATTTTTAATAAAACTTGGAAAGAATTAATTTACACACAGAAAATTCATGGGCAAACACGTCAGACAGGTGAAAAGTGTGGGCCCATGCACGGATTACGTGACATGGACATCCTCTATGAGCACAGGGGAAGTGAACACACATAACGTCACTTTCCAATTTCTTTCTCAGTTGAGACTTATTTTTAGAAGAAATACAAACCAAACATGATTATCTAGCTGGACTTAACTTCTTTATCTTTTAATCAGTTTGTAGAAAACAGATCAGACACAGCTCTTATTCTGAATTGTTTTTTCAACTAGTAGGAAAGATAGATACTTTGGTAATGAGTAGGCACCAAAGAAGCAGTTTTTAGCAAAAATAATTTCACCTTTTATGCCCAGAATTTTGACTTTGATGATTCTGAGAAGTCAATGTCCCAAACAAATAGAACCTCACGTTGTAGAATTACCTCATTACTTCAACATTACAAACAGCACAAGCCAATACGCAACAGCAACAAAAGATCACACGGGTAAAGAGCCATTTCCTTTTCATCATTTGAAGTGGATTCATCTTCACTAGGCCTGAAAACATCTGTGGTTTCTATTTTAACCTCCTAAGCTTTTTAATAAAAGGTAATTACCCAAAGAGGGTAACTGTTAGCATCAGCTAATGTTTCTTAAATATAAAAGCACCAAAACCGTGGGGAGGAAAATAGAGGTGTCACACAATGATAATAGATTCTAGTTTATTAATACAGAGTATTATGACTAAGCTGACAAGTTACTAAGAAAATGTGAAACATTCTAAGTAGGTATGTCAATCTCATTCAATTTTGCCTTGCAGGTAAGATTAAAATGGAATTTGCCCTGGCTGGGTGGCCTAGTTGGTTAGGGTCATCCTGTACATATCAAAAGGTGTGTGGGTTGATTCTGAGTCAGGGCACATACTCAGGTCTCGGGTTCAATCCCCGGCAGGGATGCATAGGGACACAACTGATCCATGTTTCACTTTCACGTTGATTTCTCTCACTCCCTCTCAAATCAATAGAAACATTTCCTTGGGTGAGGATAAAAACAAAACAAAACAGAATTTTTTCTCTGTATGGTTGCTCAAAATTTTCCCTTTCCTACAAAATACTTAAGTCACATTTAAAACTATAATCTGTGTGTAAATCTGAACTATAAGGCCAGCTCAGAAGTATCTATCTGCTACCCATGTCCATTCGAGGGAGGTTCAAAGCTGACCCAGTGGATGTTCTCCAGTAATAGACAAGGGCAAAATCTGCCTTCTTATTTTTTTTAAAAATATATTTTATTGATTTTTTACAGCAAGGAAGGGAGAGGGAGAGTTAGAAACATCGATGAGAGAGAAACATCAATCAGCTGCCTCCTGCACGCCCCCTACTGGGGATGTGCCTGCAACCAAGGTACATGCCTTGATCGGAATTGAACCTGGGACCGTTGAGTCCGCAGGCTAACGCTCTATCCACTGAGCCAACCCGGTTAGGGCTGCTTTCTTATTTTTAAAGCTCTTATCTTTTTTGTCTTTAGAAGAAAGCTAGTCCCTGAACTTGTAGATCCAATATACTTCACCATATTGAAAAATGCAACAAGTCATACTAGTCAATGATGAATAATTACAACTCAAGACTTTACAATAACCCAAAGTTAAAAGTTAATTCTCTTCAGCTTCTAGAAAATACACCCCACGCACTGTTCTGTAACAGATGGGGAACGATTACTCATGGGTTTCAGCAAAACCATGGCCCTCCATTTTACTCAGAAACTTGGCTTGGACTTTGGGTTGAAATGGGATACAACAATTCAGATTTAGGAAAAAACACACATATTAGGTGACTTCATTTCAATAGCTCGCATCCTGTTCTAACTGGCTCACTACTATGACCTCATTAACAGCATAATCCTATACGCTGACTAATGCTCAATGATGCTTCTTATTGTTGGTTCCCTTTGGTGCCAGCACTTTTAGTCGATAAAAAAAGGTTTGGGCTGCTTAGTCAGAGACAATGCCTACAAAAAGGAAAGGAAATTTTCAGGGAAATACTGTTGGACACAAAAGGAAGTATCTGCTTACTGTTACAATTTTCTTTAGGAAAAAAATACCGGATTTTTCAGGAAGCCCACCAAAACGTGCCTAAATAAACAGCTCCCACTCTGCCTTGCACACAGCAGTGGACTGCTGTTTCTTGACCCTGGAAACACCAAGTTTTTTCTTTTGTGCTAAGAGACAGAAGAAGGTGGTAAGAGGACAGAAACACCTGACAGGACAATGAGACCGATCATGACCTGGAAAGGTCTCTACCGACTACAGTTCAACTTCCCTGCTCACCCGCCAGTAAAAAAAAAAGTTACATGTTCAAGAGCCCGGCACTGCAAATACCTGCATCCTGGACGGATTTCTGAAGGGCTTCTGCTAATTCTCGGTCCGCAATCTCTTCCGGCCGCAGCGCCTCCTCCCGCCCGGCCCCGTATGCCAACCGGGCGCACTCAGGTAACTCTGCCTCGGGGAGGAAGGTAGTCTGGGAGCCTGTGGTGCCGATCACGAGTACATTTTTCTTGAGGTCAATGGAACACTTAGAAGGAAGAAAGCAAAGACAGATGATAGCAGATAAAACACCATGCAGGAAAATTATGATCCTGAATTTAAAACTCATTCACAAAGAGCAACATGGACAGCGATAGGGATGGTTTCAAACAACTTTGCCTAAAAGCATTTAAACTTTAACCTAGGTGATATTGTTAATTTAGAATTTATTTAATGAAGTTTATAGCAGAATAATCTCTACAGAATACAGTTCACATTTATTTGTCTAACACAATGTATATTCATTTCTAAGTTTAAATGTGACTTTTTAAAAAATAATAGAGACATATTGTTTACACAGTTTTACATTTTTTTACATGTACAGCTTATATTTAAACTCTGTACTAATGGTCTCTCAAAAGTGATATAAAGGTAAGGCAATCTATATAAAACTCTATTTCATTCTTTGTATATTTTTATAATTAATATAGAACAATTACATACATATATGCTTTATATCTGTAATTGGAGATGCTATGGTCTATACCAGTGGTCAGCAAACTCATTAGTCAACAGAATGGCAAATGGCAGCTCGCGAGCTGCAGTTTGCCGACCACTGGTCTATATACCATAACTAAAAAAATAGACAGTGACAATAAAATACTTTATTTATACATGCATTCACTCATTCCTTCTACTTAAAAGTCTGCACACTGAATTTAGTATTAAAATAATTTTAAATAGTGACATAAAAATACTGGCTAGATATAAAATCTTGGTGTGAACAATTTTACTACCCAGTGGACACTAATTGCTTCTTCACTGAGAGCTGTTTATCTTTAAACAAATGATTAGGCTTTGGAGTAGAAATACAAGTATCACTGGGAAGGAATATAGCGATAAATCATTCTCTCTGTACTAAACAAACATTTCCATTCCCAGCAGCTGTGGCTTCGCCCTTAATCCTGAAGCTCTTCTTCCCAAGGATCGTTCGACCAGAGACTAAGGAACCTGCTAAACTCGCACTGGCCTACAACCATCACTGTGCATTACTCACACTTCCCTACAAACCCATCAAAAAATTACCTGAGTTCTAATCAGAAACTACACATTACACAAGGGAACTAAAGCCCATTTTAATCTCAAAACGGATGGAAAGATTGAACACACTGCAGGCGAATCACGAGAATTCTTGCTTCATATTACACAGTGTTTTACAACGTACCATACTTTAAAAAGATATTCACCTGTAAAAACATGTGATAAATAACTTCAAAATGCAATGGGCATTTAATTTTAAAACGTGCCTTGAACATTTATATAAAATGTTTTTGGTATTTGTTCAATAGAAACTTATCTGGCAACTGGGTAAAGCTAGCAATAAAACAACTGGTTCGCAACGTGTTTAAGATTCAGAGATTTCACAAAAGATTCTATTTCTGCTTACACATAATTCAAACCTGTCTGACACTGTCATCAATTAAAGGCTTTCGGGTTTTAAGAGGCGTGCTTCTTAGTTTTCCAGTGCACGCGGCCATGGGTAGTGATGCAGGAATAACCACAGGACATACACAAGGTCAATGCAAAAGCAAGCGGAGCTCTGATACCTGATGTCGCTTCAGCATGTCCAGTCCCAGAAGCATGTCCATGGGCTGCTCCTCAAGGATGGAGAAGGAGCACGCCAGGAAATCTCCCTCGATCTGAACCTGAGCTAAAGCACGGGAAGGAAAGACGATGTTACCGATTTTTATCCAGAAGCCCGACACAAACTTTGGAAATCTACTTTTCATTCTGTGCCTTGCCTCTCCCAAGCAGTCAAAACCAAGGCAAAGCATGCAAAGAGGAGGAGTATAAAAAGGAAATCCTGTAAGATTAAAAAAAAAAAAGGACCAATCCCTCCAATAAACCACCTACTTCCTATACACTTACAAAAGGTTTTCTACAGGGAAATAAAATCTGCACACTTTAAGCCCTTTAAATTAACCCCCAAAGAATAAACTGTATTGCAGAACCAGAGACAACACCAAGACCTGTGTTTGCCTCAACTCTCTTATCAATCTCTCCCCTCACTTAATATGTAAGATTAAAAAATGTACTTTGCTATTCGTAAGTGTATGAATGTATGAAACATATGCACAGCATAACGCCTGTAAAACTAACCACCACAAATCTCTTCCCCAAGTTAAGAAAGAGAAAACGACTAAGTCTCCATATGTCCTACTGACACAGCTTATTCCTTGCTTCCTCCCACCCTCCCAACTATCCTGGGTTTTGTGTTAATTACTCGCAGCATTTCTTATAGTGCATGCAAGTTCTCATTGCTCCACATTCTCACCAACATTCAATATGATTAGATTTAAAGTTTTGCTAAATGTGCAGTAATTTTGAATTCCTTGGTTAAAAATGAGGTAAAGCAACTTTTCATATAGAGCACTTATTAACCATATAGGTTTCCCCTGAAAGTATGTATGTAATTTTTAATACAGTCTTTCTTACAGTTGGAGGATATACAAACACAGAGAATATGTGTATATTCTGAATATGCATTCTTTATTAGTTACATGTATCACTAAAATCCTTTCCTAGTTTGTGTTCGTTCAATTTTTTTTTTGATGAATTTATTAAGTAATTCATCAAATGTGGCTGAATTTATTAAGTAATTTCCTTCCTATCTTTGAAAGAACCTCTTCCCTATGCAAGATATCCTCCTACATTTTCTTTTAAAGATTTTTTTAAATTGAATTTTTATGGTCTAAAAGTCTTATATGTCTCGCTTTGCCACAACCTTCCCAAGCCATGCCCTCCCCGCTTCTAAAAGCTTTGACTTTGACTTACAGGGGCCAGGGCCACCCACGCTTCTATCTGTGCAACATTGTTCCTATCTAGCAGTTTCCTCCCTTGTTTAGTTCAACTTCCCTTTCCACATGGAATCTGAAACAGTGTAGGTCTTTAGTTTTTAATCCTCACTGGAGGATATGCTTAGAGAGAAGGGAAAGAGAAACACCATCAATTGGTTGCCTTCTGAGTGTGCCCTGACCCTCTGACCCGGGATCTAACCTGAAAACCAGGGATGTGCCCTAACCAGGAATTAAACCAGTTGAGCCACTCTAGTTGGGCACATCGAAGTCTTTAACCAACCTTGAATTCACTTTTGGGTGTGATGTAAAAAGCCCATATAAAATCTAAAATTAGCACATCATGTCTCTCTCCCTCTCTCTCTCTCTCTCACACACACACACACACACCCTCCCTCCTGGGATTTAGATATATTAACAAAGCTTCTGTTGATAAATCTTTCCTTATGGTTAAAATGATCTTCATGCCGATCACATGCAAAGTGCTAAAATAGTACAATTTGTCCACCCACAAGGAAGGACACAGGGGCTGGTATCACGTTATCTCATCTTATCCTCTCACTTAAAACCATAAAAAATCTGAGGCCTCAGACTCTGAAGCAACCAATTTGTGATATTCCTCCTCAATTTGCATTCTGTGTGTAGGAAAGTATATGAGAGTAAGGTATTTAAATAATCCTATGTATACAAATGGATAAAAGAAAATAAGACTAACAGACATATATTTAAAAAGAAAATAGAAACTTGCAATAAAAGAAAAGTAACTTAAAATAAGAAACCACTTTATCCGCAAATTAAAGGAGTTAAAACTAACAATACTTGACTGTACAAGAACACTAGATGAATATTCATTTATTCATTTTATTAGCAATAACCACACCTTGGATAAACCTCATTGGCTATGATACTGCCCCTGTGCAAAGTTGAGATGAATATCCATTCAGGGCTGGGGAAAACAGATTGGTACCAGTTAACCAGAGTCTTAAAGTATCCATAACCTTTGATTCAGTTCTTACAGGAACCTTGACTAAGGGAAAACATCAGTATACAGTACTACACAAAAACCCAATGCCATGTTACAAAACAAAATATTGGATAAAAATATAGCCCCAAAGTTGACCACTAAACCCATACAACAGACTGTTACTCATTTACTTAATGATGCTTATGAAATTTATAGTGACATTTGAGAACTGCTAAGACTGTTGATTTTTCTTAAAGCAGAGGATAGCTTTAAAGCGGTTTGGCTCAGTGGATAGAGTGTCGGCCTGTGGACTGAAAGGTCCCAGGTTCAATCCCGATCAAGTGCATGTACCTTGGTTGTGGGCACATAGCCAGTAGGGAGTGTGAAGGTGGCTGATCGATGTTTCTCTCTCATTGATGTTTCTAATTTCTAACTCTTTATCCCTCTCCTTTCCTCCCTGTAAAAAAAGCAATAAAATATACTAAAAAAAAGCAGAGGATAAATTTCTATCTGCCATATGACTATCCTTTACAAGAAAAAAACATATAGAAACAAGATAAAAAAGAGGCAAGTTCAAGTGCTATTAATGGCTGATTCTCACCTAAAAGGATTTAAGCTATTTTGGCTTCTTTTCACATTTCTATACTTTTGAAATGCTCCGCCAGCATAAAATCACTAAGTCAAAAGTAATGGAAGAGACGAGTGAAGCACAATTTTGGAACTAGAAAGCAGGCGAAAGAAAGGAAAACGAAAAAGCAACCGATGAACAGCCCACACCTCCCCGGAGGCAGAGGCTGGCAGAAACAAGAACCTGGGAAAACGGGGGAAAGGCAGGGCCAGAGCAGACTGGCTGGAGGTCTACGCAGGCACAGTTAGATCCTGGGGTCCTCTCCTGCATGCTGCTCAGCCAGGTGGCGAAGTACCTCCCTCCACCTCAACAGCAGGCCGGAGGGGTTTTTCTCAAGAGGCTGAAACAGAGGCTCTCACAAGAGATGGGCACAGAGGGACAGGGACACACAGCACCTAGTGAAGAGCCCGGGATTAAGTGAAAGCTTAGAGACTCAACTTCTAGATCACCCACAACGCGATGGCTGCCCACCGAGTAACCGTCCGAACAGCCTTTCGGTGTGCCACTCTTCAACATGAGAGGTGCCAAGGATCACCAGACATCCGAGAGAGCTATCTAACATGAGACACAAAACAATAGCAACAAAAACCCCACAAAAAACAAAACCTAACAGACAGCCTGGAAGGCAACGTTGAGGAAATCTTACCCAAGCCCCCAGGGCACCATGAAAGAGAACAGAAAACCACAGAGCCAGTCCAGGACAGACCACCCTCCCTGAATGACAGACATCCTAGAGGGGGGAAGTCATTCTCAGATGAAAGGCACTCGGCACACTGGATGAAGAGAGAGCCATACCCAAGTACATCATCGTGAAATCTCAAAACACTGAGGTCAAATAAAAGGTTCTACAACCTCCCGAAAAGGAAATCCTTCACATAAAGGACCAAGGATCAGAACAGCAGCCAGCTTTTCCACAGCGATGCAGTCAAAAATTGTGCAAGAAAATGATTTCCAACTTAGCCGGACTGGTGAGATGTAGGGGGAAAAGACATGTTCTGATTGTCAAGCACTCAATTTACTACCATGCACCTTTTCTCAGGAAGTTACTGGAAAATGTGCTCTTATAAACTGAGGAGCACAATAAAGAGGACGACACAGGATTCATGTAGCCCAACGCCAGACCGCGAAAAAAGGAACCCTGGGGACTCAGTCAAGGGCGATTCCAAAACAGCAGCACGAAGCCCGGGTTCTGAAGAAGCATCTCCAATGGGATGGGACTGCGGCAAGGACATTCACACAATCAGGAAGTGTTTGGGATGAGTGACACACCAAAAACCCAATGTGTGTGTGTGTGAGAGAGAGAGAGAGAGAGAGAGAGAGAGAGAGAGAGAGAGAGAATGAGAATGAATTATTAATTCCAAGAAAAGGAAAAGCAATCATTTTCAATTAGATGGCTATCTCGCAATAGTATTTATATAGTCATATGAGTAAATAGCACTATAAACATGTTTAGAAATGTGGAGGCAAGCACCAATAGAAGTCTGCTAAATAGTTGAAAGGAATTATCTGTCTCAGGAGTAGAAAAGAGAGAAGTACATAGGGGACTTTGTACTTTTTGCCACCTGCTAATATGCATATATATGACTTCAATATAGTTTAAATTTCGGTAAGGCTGGCTGGATCAGATGTATCTGTCCAAGAGAAACGTTTTTAAATCCACTGCTCACCGAAACCAATTTGGCTCAGTGGATAGAGCATCAGCCTTCGGACTGAAAGGTCCCAGGTTCGAGTCCAGTCAAGGGCATGTGTCCTGGTTGCGGGCACATCCCCAGTGGGGGTGTGCAGGAGGCGGCTGATGGACGTCTCTCTCTCATTGATGTTTCTAACTCTCTATTCCTCTCTGTAAAAAAAATCAATAAATCCACTGCTCTGCCAAGCCTCCCAGTGCCTTTCACTCACCTAGATGCACCCGTCCAATAATCTTCTGGGTGCCCACTCCTTTGGCGATCCCTGCCCACCGCCGATCCACCAGCCTCATTATGTTACACCTTTCCGCACAAGCCTGACTCATAATAGTCATCTGGGCACCTGGAGGTGGAGGGAAAGATTAGATAATAAAGACAAAACCCACATTTGTGTTAAGATTAAAAATGCAGCACTAAGAACAGGGCAAAGCAAGTATATTCCAGGCTTTTTCAACTATTTCTTTAGTTGATTTTAGAGAGAGGAAGAGAGAACCATCAATGAGAGAGAACCATCAATCGTCTGCCTTCAGCACACCCCATTCTGGGGATCAAACCGGAAGTAGGGACATGTGCAGATGGGCAACTGAACCAGCCCCTTCAGGACTACTCAAGGCGTTTATCTGTGCAACATTGTTTCTACTTAGCGTTTCCTGCCAGGCATAGTTCAATTTCAGTTCACAGCGGAATCTGAAACAGTGTAGAAACTTGACATTGAGAGAAAGAATATTTTGTTTAAATGTAATTATTAAATGCTACTTAAAAACTTCACCAATAGGAAGCAAAACTACATGAAAGGACTTTCACAAAGTCAAAATGACTACACACAGAAACGCTCACCAAGTACCACTTTCCATTCAGATGCGTTCCACAAAGCACCTCTAGACATCTCGCCAAGGTATGGTCACTCCAAATTTTGGGACACTCTCATTTACCAGTTAAAAAACTGGCCGTGAAGTCCCTACTGCCTGCTCCAACAGTCAGACCTGCTTCCCTCTCAGGAAGCGGGCAGGGAGGGACATTTCTCCTCAGTGACATGTATTCGCCACAGCAGGAGTTGGCCTGGGAAGACACACCCCTCTATAATCTTTACCTACAGCGCTCATTTCTCCCCCAGCCTCTAGTTCCCGCTCCTGTGTCAGACATTTCTATTTCAAAGCCAACAGGTATAAAGCTGTTTCTCTCCAAATAATTCTCTTTGGATTTAGCTTCCTGCCAACTGAATCATTTTCTTGCAATAATAAAACGTAGGCGCTGTTCACTTTTGACTCCTTTTAGCCTTTCCCCACTTTTAAACTCTGGTCCAATCTGTTAATAAGTGCTGTGCACCTGCTATTTCTGATGCTCCTTCTTCCAACCCCAGCAGTGAGCCCAGCTCACTCTACCCCCTTGCTAGTGGACCATTTCTCTGCTTTCCAAACCACTCTGTAGACATCTAACATGAAGGAGCTACCCTGTTTCCCCGAAAGTAAGACATCCCCTGAAAATAAGACCTACTTCCAATTTTGCCTCTCGCTGTAATATAAGGCATCCCCCGAAAATAAGACCTCCCCAAAATATAAGGCCCCTGAAGCTACCGTCAGGCGTCTGACTCCTGATTTAGAGACCTCGCACTGCCTGAACAGCTCCGGCTGCGCTGCGGCAGCTACTACTGTACCGTAGACAGGTAATAAATTTCCTTTTTTTTGGTTCAACAATAAATGTGTACCATATTCTTCTTCATGGAAAAATAAGACATCCCCTAAAATAAGACCTAGGGCATTTTTGAGAGCAAAAATTAATATAAGACCCTGTCTTATTTTTGGGGAAACAGAGTAGTTGACCCTCAATGACATAATTCTCTAGATCTGTCACACTGTCTCTGTCTTCCTATGTATCATCTTCTTCAGATCACTGAATTCATCTGCTCCAAGATCCTCAATGGCTCCGATTCCTTATAAGACCAACTTCAAGCCACATCCAGTCTCAGAACTCCTCTCATCCAGGCAAACCTTTCCCAGCTGCTGTAGACTGAACATTCCATGTTGAAACCTAATCCCGATGCAATGACAGAGGCAGGTGATTAGGTCACTAGAGTGGCGCTCTCCTGATAGGATTCACGCCCCTATAAGAGAGCCCAAGAGCTCCCTCACCTCTCCTCCCACGTGAGGACCTGGGGAGAAGACTGCCATCTATGGACTAGGAATCACACCCCAACCTCCCAGCCTCCAGACTGAGAAATAAATGTGTGGTTTATAAGCCACCCAGTGCATGGCATTCTGTTATGGCAGCCACACAGACTCAGACGCCAGGCTTATATTCCAAATGCTCCACACCTTCTCCTGGACCAGGGGGATGTGTTCCCTTTGCCTTTTACTCACTCTGACCCTCCGGGAGAGTGCCCCTCCCCTGCGCCCACTTTCTAATTGTGCTGATGCTTTAAGCCCAGTTCCAGGCCCAACTCCTCCCCAATGGACTGTCCTTCTCCTCAAACTCAACCCAACACTTCCTGTTCCTGTTGCTCACTAAGGTTTCTCACACTACAGGGGCACTGGAAGGCTAGCATTTGAAGGTTAGAGTCAATAAGGCCCAGAAATAATGGGAAAAAAAAAAAAGTGGGGTGGGGGTGGGGTGGGTGTTTAGGAAGGCGATTTTCTTTTATATTCCCCCCTCCCTATTTTACTCCACCAAAGCTAGTTCCTGATGTACAGGAAGCAACCCCAGGATGGAAAGAGTCCCTTTTACTGTGCTCCCGCCTCTTTTCAGGCCTCAGCTCCAAGCCCCACTCCTCTGCCATGGGGACAGCTCAGTTCAAGGGGCCTCTCTTTTGAAGCCACACCTGAGGGGAACCATCCCGTTCAGTGAGAATGTGGTTTCTACATTCATCCATCGTGCATCTGGTTTTTGCACAGTGCTTGAGTTCTGGCACCAAGCAGACCAGGGGCTGAATCCAAGAGCTGCAGTTTGTGAATTCTGGGCACCTGACAGAATGACTTCCCCTCTCTAAGTTTCCTCCCCTAGAAAATAGGGGTAACAGAACGCAGTTCCTGGGGGACATATTGCGGATTAAGTGCAAGTGCATCAACTGATATATATTAAGCACCTTAGGTAACTTAGCATGAATTAGCCTGGTGCTTACCATACAGAAAGATTAGGGTCTCCTCTAGGTATTTGTCTCTCTCGCTCACAGGAGCCTTGCGAAGCACAAGTTAGTAAGTCTTACCGGCAAGCACTCAGCCACAAGGCCCTGTACAGAGCATTTAACAGACATTTTAAAACTTGAATGTTCAGCAGTTTACTTCTCCAGGACTGTATGCATCTCAGTAGAAACTCTTTCCAACAGCTGAAACCTAGCATGTGCTCAAGTACTTGTGGATGAACAAATGGAGGAAAAGTGCTCGGCCAGTGTGGCTCAGTGGTGGAGCGTTGACCTGTGAACCAAGGGGTCACGGTCCACTTCCCAGTCAGAGCACATGCCCGGGTTGCGAGCTCAATCCTCAGTGTGGGACATGCAGGAGGCAATCAATCGGTATTTCTCTCTTATCACTGATGTTTCTCTCTCTCTCTTCCTCTCTGAAATCAACAAAAATATGTATTACAAAAAATAACAACAAAAAACAAATGGAGGAAAAGTCAACTCGAGCAGGAGCTTTTAGTACTCTAGGAAGTCATACCCAGAAGGATGCTGTCACACCCACATGCTACTGGTCACACAAAAAGCAAAGAGTTGTTACTAAGAGAGAAGGTGACAGTTAGTACAGGGATATTCTGAAGCTTCAAGTGCAAAACTCCCTGCCTTCCTACCTGGCCTTTCTTTCTTCTTTCAGGCCAAGAAACACGCCCTGTATCCTACACTCCTCACTGCTCCTGGCGAAGTGATGGCATACAGGCAAGGCAGAAATACTGGTTTGACCTACATATACAGCCCCTTCTTTTTTTTAAAAAAATATATATATATTTCTTTATTGATTTCAGAGAGGAAGGGAGAAGAAACATCCATGAGAGAGAATAATTGATCAGCTGCCTCTTGCACGCCCCCTACTGGGGATCGAGCCTGCAACCTGGGCATGTGCCCTTGGCCGGAATAGAACCTGGGACCCTTCAGTCTTCAGACTGATGCTCTATCCACTGAGCCAAATTGGCTAGGGCTACATAGCTCCATCTTTATTAGTTTCTTATTCTAAACTTATTCAAATGATTTCCCAATTCCTTAGAGCCGTGGTCGGCAAACTGGGGCTCGCGAGCCACATATGGCTCTTTGGCCCCTTGAGTGTGGCTCTTCCACAAAATACCTTGGCCTGGGCGAGTCTATGTTGAAGAAGTGGTGTTAGAAGTTGTTTAAGTTTAAAAAATTTGGCTCTCAAAAGAAATTTCAATCGTGCTGTTGATATTTGGCTCTGTGGACTAAGGAGTTTGCTGATCACTGCCTTAGAGGTATCCTAGAATTCAGGATGCCAACTTAGGGGAGCAGGAAGGTGAAGAGATGATTAAAAAACAAGCCTATCACAAACAGGAAAAGATGGGAAGTGAAACCACCCCCAGGTCTGCTGCTGAGCAGTCCCTAGGACGAATGCCATCTTTAAGGGCACCAGGGTCTCTCCTTCTCAGTGTGTCAGGTCAGAACGTTGGCTGGAGAGACAAAGATACAAAGGACGAGACGTCACCTGAGTCAACAAAGGCTTTCACAGGATGTCCATTCACTTTGCAGTTAATATAAAGCATCACTACTTGGCCAAAACTTTCCGGAGCCTCCTCCATAGCTATGGTCATGTTTTCCTCAATGTTCTGTTGCCTGTAACAAACCAAAACCAGGGACACTAAGAGCATTACTTCCATGAAGAAAGATCTGTTTCAAAGTCACGATATTCAAATAGATCTGTGCGTTTCTTTTGCCCCAGCTATAGCAGCTGAGTCATTGACATGGAAACTGGTATTCTACCCTGCAGTCTGTGATTTAGTAGGAGGCAGTGAGATACACAGTTAGCAGAAAATTAAAGGCATACAAATTACCCTCATGTAAAATGACTATGTTTGTTCCCTTTATAAGCTCAGAAACAGGAAAAGAAACTTCTGGAGAATACGGTCACAACCCTTTTTATCCTATAGAATGTTAAAATTTCATGAGTGCTCTCATGTTAACTGAGGACTTACTAGGAATCTGGGTACATTTCTACATCCAGGGCATTAAAAATGGTTTGCAAATACAATACCGATGTCTTAACTGCTTGTTATTGCATCTGCTGCTTAATCGCTAAGACTGGGTTTTCTAATCTGCAAAATGAGGATAATTCATATCTATTACAGGACTGCTGAGAAGTGGAAAGCATCATTATATGATGCCAGTGTAAGAGCAGATGTTAAAAAAGAACTCAAAAAAGATCCTTCTACCTATCACTTAGAAAACTACCAATATATACACATATAAATCATTGTTCACCTGGTCATCAAATAATTTCTTCTAAAATTGAACATTCTAATTCTTACATGAGAAGAGCTCATAAAAGGGAGTTCCAGCTTACTCTAGCATCTCATTTCTCCTCCATTCCCAACCTCCTTTAAAACAGAAAAAAATAACCAAATAGGACCAACATTAATGGAAACTAGGGCAGGGGCTAGACCACTTACTTGAAGGTTGAGACAGTAACAAAACAAGGTCTAAGTTTTGGACAAGTTACACTGTAAACCAGGCAATAGAAAATTATAGCCCCATTCGTTTGCATACCGGCATTATCTCTGGCTGTGTCTGACCGCACTGGCAGAACTGAGCACCAGCCATAGAGATAGTGTGGCCTGCTACTTGGCCCTTAATGGGAAAAGTCTGCTGACCCCTGCTCTAAACTACCCTTTCTGTAGTAACACTCTAGCTCAACTGAACTGATGGTTTTATCAGCCATTCTCTATTGGAATATTAAACGTCTTATAAAAGCATGTTTGCAAGCTATTATACCTTCAAGTACACATGCCCTGTACAATCACTGGCGAAGCATAACTTTCACGGGTATTCAATAATTACAGCTTTCTCGTGTGCTGCATTATTCAAGTGAGAAATAGCCTAACATTAGCTGTGCCCTACGCACTCCTGACACTGCAGTGACTCCAAAAACCCTTCGAGACAATGCCAGTTCCTTCGGTATTCTGGGCTCTGTACACAGACTTTACAGGTACCAGGTTTTTTCCTTGGAAAGAATGTGTGCATTCCTCTTTACCCCGCCCTGGGAAGAGACATGAGCCACATGGACATGCCTCATTTCACTTCTGCTCTTCCAACAGCTCAGTGCCATGGTTTAGCGATGATGCCTCACCACACTCCCACCCACACCTCCAGCTTCCTGGGTTGAACATATTATATAAGGTTCCCTCTTCCTATTTCTGAGTAGATTTAACGAGTGAGACGTTTTTCCAAGATATTCATGAATTCTGATACAATTTCTGATATAATTAATGGGGACACTTAATAAGAACATAAGTAAATGGCTTAGGGCTGTCACGTGATTCTAGTGTACAATTTACATTTCTTTGATTTCAAATGCAGTCAGAGAAATCAGAAAATCATTATTTAACTTCCTAGTTGACAGTATAATATAATGACCAACTTAGGCTTCATGTAAATAACCAAAGATGATGACAAAGCCCCTAAAAGTAGTACTGGTAAAAGTTATGTTCTTCATATTTATACTAAAACCATTACGGTGAGCCACAGAAACTGAGATGTGGGTGGTGGTGCTGAGGAGGTAGCAGCTGGTAGTCTGACTTCAAAGGGACTGACTGAACATCATCTGGCTTGTGGCTAGTCATGTAACCAAGGTTGGCATTCACATTATTGTACCTGTTTTAGGAGTGGCGCCCAAGCATCTGCATTTTTAAAAGATTCCAACAAGATTCTGATGCAGCCTCAGGTGGGAACCACATCATGGAATCCTGGGGTCATCTACTGCAGTTGCTTTGATGATACACTGGGCTAGTCAGGGAGTCTTTACTACAATTTTAGAGGAGAAAAGTCATTGGTATGGGGTACCTTCGTACTGTGGAATCAAAATGTGAGGAGAATGAGAGTGGGAATGGAGGAAAGGACCGGAGTTATTTATTATCTGAGGTGCAAAATAAGGGATCTACCTCAAAGCAGATGCCCCACACCACAAGACAGCCTGCAGTTTGGGCGTCTCCATTCTCTAACTCTTGCTGTGTAGGCGAAGGCATCATTACCTTATGTCTTCTTCTATTTTTGCCTGAGCTTCAAGATCAAACGGATCAGCAGAGAAGAGACGAATCCTCTCTTGCTCTCTCCGGGCTCGGTCCTGCTGCTGCTCCACCAGGACCCTGGAGAATTTCTCTACAAAAGGAGGACAAGCTTAAGTGCCACTATATTTCACTTCTTACTAGTACTTTTCCACAGCAGACAACTTCTCAAAACATAACTGTAAGAGAGGCAGAAAAGATGCCTAAAAATTATTTTTTGTTTCTTACTCCCCCTCCCCCTTTTAATGAATGCATTGGGATGATACTGGTTAACAAAATTGTACAGGTTTCAGGTGCAGAATTCTACGAGATGCCTAAATATAAATAAGCAATTACATTTACTTGATATTCTCCGAGGCAAGACTATTTCTTCACCTAAATTCAGTGTAAAGAAATGAAATATTTGGAAGAATCATTTAGTCTTGTAAGAAGAAGTTCCCCATCACGTTATCTATACTCAGAGATAACGGCTTCTCAATTTAAATCTGGAAAGTGCTGTAAGGGACCCCACTGGTCCCCTCCCCTCTGCCCTTGTTATTCTTTTGGCTGGAGATAAAATACAGCGCTATACCCCACTTCCTCTTCTGATCTCATTTCCTTTACAACAATCTGCCTCAAAGCAGACAAATTAAATGCTGTTTGCCTATCTACATTACCTAATGGGTAAGAGACAGGAATAATCAGTAAGGAGGAAAGATTGCTTACTCTAAGATACATTACAAAAATCACCTTTATTTTGCTATTTCTTAAATGGGGATGCATTTAAATGTGTAAACTTAAATGTGCCATCATCATGGTCTTTGACAATTAAATATGCTGCGTAAGAAATTAAAGTAACCAAGATACTGGTCGGGTGAACTAATACAATATAGATGAATCTATAATCATTAAGTTGAGTGAAAAAAGCCTGAAATGAGAGGACATACTTACTGCATGATTCCATCATTTACATGAGGATCAAATATAGGCAAAATTCATTTAAAATGATTACCAGAATACTGGTAGTCTGTAAGGAAAGGAAACTGACCGAAAGAGAACATAATGGAATTTTCTGGAAAGAAATGTTCTAGTTCTCGATTGGGGTGGTGGATATATGAGTCAGCCAAAACTCAAACTGTATGTAAAAAAATCTGCGAATTTCTCTGTAAGTAAATATTACCTCCATTTACAAAATGGTTAAGACATGAGTTATTAAGTATCTGCTTATGTTTTAAAATTGAATCAGTAGAGTTTCGTAAAACGGGAGAAATTTACAGAGAAAACCTGACTCATAAAGAGGACTAAAAATAAATGTTCTGTGAAATGAAAGAATGGCTCAAGTACAGCTCCAAATACACTGTGGGTGACAACCCCTTCATGAACGTGGGGCGGATGAGAGTGAGGGGGTTCAATCTGCTACACGGGCTGAAGGCCTCAGACCTGTTTCCTGTAACTAACAAGCATCACAGGCTTATTGGCGCTCTCTTTAGTGAAGGTCTAACCAAACAGGTAAATATCAGCTCGTGGATCACGTGTTGCTGAAAGAATTAGGAAAAAAAGAGTAAATGGAAGGGGCTGGTTTAGGTGGATTTCAGGACTCTCTGCAGCCCTAATATTTTGTCACTGCTGTCATTCACTCAGCCTTTGACATTGTGCTAACTCGCCCCTCACAGGCCAGCTGATAGGATCACTGACTCATGTGCCACAGTGGGCTGAGCACATTAGCTGCTCCCATCCTCCCACCCGCTATGATGCGCTACCTCACCGCAGGCCAGCTCCACAGCCTTCCATTAACTCACCCAGGTCTCCGCTGAGCAGAGCATCTGCCAGGGGCGGGTTGCGCTCCTTCAGCAGGGACAGCTCGTGCGGGTTGGCCAGCAACATGTCTCGGAGCAAGGCGGGGTTGTCCAGGCCCTGCGGAGACAGAGCCAGCTCTCCGGGAGAGGAGTGCGAATGCTGCGCCCCGGGGGGCTGCCGCTGGCGGGAGCTGGAGGTGCCAGGCACAGAGATGCTGCGGAAGTCTATGCGGGGCAGGTCTGTGGAGGAAAAGTGACGACTTACTTTAAGGGACCTGTCAAAACAAGCATCTGAAGGAAATAACACAGGTGCTCATACGTGGTATGTAACGCAGGAAGTGGTGATCACAGATACAGAATGTCTCCTCCCTTTTTTTAAAAGAAATATATTTCTTTATTGATTTCAGAGAGGAAGGAAGAGGGAGAGAGAGAAAGAAACATGAATGGTAAGAGAGAATCATTGATTGGCTGCCTCCTGCACACCCCGCACTGGGGATCGAGCCTATAACCCGGGCATGTGCCCCTGGCCGGAATCGAACCCAGGACCCTTCAGTCCACAGGCCGATGCTCTATCCACTGAGCCAAACCGGCTAGGGCCAAATGCCCTCTCCCTCGCTCAGGTTTCTCATGTTGACTTTGAATATAAAGACTGCGGCCTGACAGTGAACAGGAAAAATACAAGGGGAGTGGGAGGGGAGACTATGGTAGTAACCCCAAATTTTTGGCTTATAAAATGTCATAACATATAAGTTTTTCTGTTTGTTTTTTAAAGAAGTAAAGCTAGTCTCAAATGTAACTATGAAAATGGTTTTTAAGAAAAACCACGGTCAGCTTTGAAGCGTGCTTTGAGGACCCTGACATGCTGGGTAAAGAATACTGTATGTACAAGCGCACAGCACAAATGACCGATGTTAAGTTAAATTCTACAAGTCTGTGTTGTACATAGTAGTTCTTTGAATTTACACTCCCATCTGTGCATCACTGTTAACTCTTCCAATAGCCCTGGGGAGCTCGCAGGTGTAATCATTTTATAAGAGAGAAAAATAATGTGCTCAGGTTCCCAGCGCTGAGTACACTAACAGACATGACAGGTCCCACACTCCAGGCTGAGCGGACTTGTTAAACTAAAAGCAAAACGAAAGGGAGCCTTACATAAATATTGTATGATTCTATTTATATGAAATATCCAGAATAGGAAAATACACAGAGACAGTTAGTAGACCAATGGTTACAGGGCAATAGGAGGCTCGAGGGAAGATGAAGAATCGCAGGGTTCCTTATTAAAGTGATGAAATTGATATAACTGCTTGTAGTGATGGTTGCACAGCTCTCAACATACTAAAAATCATCTAACTGTATCCGCTAAGTGAGAGAATTGTGTGGTATGTGAATGAGCTCATTAAACTACTACTTTAACAGTTTTATTTTTAAAAAGGAAGAAGGGAAGAACCAGAATGAGGGGCTAGGCCTGAATGAACCCACATTTCTCCAATCACAAACGCAGATGAGGGTCACACTTGTCCCAAGCCTGGGGCTATCCTGAAGCCCTCTGGCCTCCAATAGGAGGGAATGCTTACACTTGGGCATAAGGTTTGTCCCCTAGCATGGGTGCGACTAGTCACTTTCTTCAACAAG
The DNA here is from genome assembly GCA_011751065.1 of Lasiurus cinereus. NCBI lineage: Eukaryota > Metazoa > Chordata > Mammalia > Chiroptera > Vespertilionidae > Lasiurus > Lasiurus cinereus. The sequence continues at coordinate 635,361 of JAAGEH010000242.1, forward strand.
ACCTCAGTGGCAGTTAGTAGTGTATGTGTATGAACTTCCAACCAATGAAAAGGTGAAGTGAATGGCAAGATCTCTTAGCAAAACACATATGGGGGCCTTCTTTGTGGGCTGAGAAATTTTATCTCCAACCCTGTTACACTTATCTTGCGAATCTGTTCACTTCAGAAAAAACGTGAAAACCTGTTTACCTGGTAGACCAGATCCCATTCTCTCCCTCACCTGGTGGCTCTCTTGTCCAGATGGGGCAATCCAAAAAAAAACCAAAACAGCCAGGTTTCCAGAACTAACAATCTCACCAACTTCATCAAAGGAAGGTTTGGTTTTGATTGACTGGCACCTTGGAACCACTACTCTTTCTGAAGTTTGACAGCAGCCCCGGGAGAGATGGAATCCGGATCTGGGAGGGGCCCTGCCAGGGATCTGTGCTAGCCCAGTTCCAGGCTGAATGGAAGCACTGTGCTCTCAGCTCGAGACTGGCATCGCCGGGACACCTATCAGTTGTTACCATAAACGTTAAAACCAAGTGACCTAGAGAACAAACACTGTTTAAAGAAACCTATCAGGAGAGGAGAGGGAGCGGAGAAAAACTAATACATTCCATCACGTGGTTCCACATCAGAACCTTATAATAAACTTTGGTAGATCAAAAACCCCTTTGAGTACCATGAAGCAACGTATGAGCCCTGTCCCCTTCAAATGCCCACACCCTCACAATTCTGCTTATTTCGGGGATACAGACATTTCTTAAATCCAATGCACAGATTCAAAATGATAAGCACCTACTCTGGATGGAACTCCTAAAATAAAAAAATCCTTTCTTCTGTTTACAGGATTGAACGAAGGTGGTGAGAAAAAACCAGAAGTTAGTGGTTTAGCTGCTTAATGGTCAAAGTTCAGTATAATAGAAAAGCACCGAAGTTTAATTCCTATGCCTTCCCTTATTAGCTATGCAACTTGGAAGACATACTTCAAAATCAGAGTTTCAGCTCTGGCTTTTGTGGCTCAGTCGGCTGGAACACCTTCCTGTGCACCAAAAGGTGGTGGGTCTGCTTCCATCAAGGCACATACCCAGGTTGCCGGTTTGATCCCGGTCAGAGCATATCTGGGAGACAACCGATCGATGTTTCTCCCCCTTTCTCTCTCTCTTTCTAAATAAATAAATAAATAAATAAATAAATATCAGAGTTTCATCTGTTCTTGATAGTTAAGCTGTACAGAGGAATCTCTTCCCTTTCAGACTCGTTAGGAGATCACGTGAGTACCTGGCTGACTGCAAAGACCTGCTACTGAACCCCAGACAGTGTTGCGTGTCAGTCAGCATTCAGGCATGTCGAGCCTCTCCAAGTCCTTCCCAAGGACAAATGATCACTGAGGACAAATGGCAGAAGCTGCCATTTATTGAGGGCTGGCTATGTGCTGAAGGTGTTACCAGCATTATTCTCACATCAGTGCTGGGAGTTAAGTTAAAGGGGCAGAGCCAGGATCTGCACCCTAGCAGTCTGAATCAAAAGCTAATCCAAAACTCTGAACCGCTGCGCTATGCTCTATCTAGTCATGCTTGTGTCGGGGGACGCTAACCCATGCCGAGATGTCTTACTTGGAAACTGCGCTGAAGGTCGAGGGTCCACATTCTCCTTCTGTCGTAAAATCACGACATCTCCATCTTTCAAGCCGTAAGAAGCCAGAGACCTGTGGTTGTCTGTGAGAGGTCTTTCAGCATAGACAATCTACAACCAGAAAAGATGTCACAGTACAGAGCATGGAGAAGTACCACGGAGCAGAGGACGAGTAGGTTTCCTCTTCATCAGATAGTGCCACTTCCTGCCCAGGTTTCCCATCACACCCAGAATGAAAGCCAGTCCTTCTCGCCGCCTCCAGCTCCCTCTGACCTGAGCTCACACCACCATGGCTGTTTCTCAAGTAACGGCTTCCTCCCAAGGCCGTTCCACTTGCTCTTCTCTCTACCTGAGCAATGTTCTTTCCTGTCATTTTTAGGTCTCTGAGCAAACATTACCTCTGCAGAGACCTTTTTTAATCACCTTCACCTAACATACATATTTCTTTCTTTATTATCCTCCTGCACTCACTATAAGGTAAACTATACTTGAGGACAAGGACTTTGCTTTGCTTGCCATATCCCAAATGCCTAGAACAGGGCCTGTCAGCTAAATAATGCCCAACTGTTTGTTGAATTAAGGGACGAACGAGTCTATGGAAGTAGTGGATAGAAATTCAGATTTCACTTTGAGCAGAGCGGGAAATGGGAATGATTTACTCTGAGTATGCAAACTAAAATACTATTAAATAATGTGTGCACTTCTCCCCCGCCCCCCCCTCCCCGGGCCTAAGTTTTAGTGAGATAGAACTGACTTAAAAACTGGCATATTTTTAGATAAACACCATGGCTTGATATGTGTATTTTGGGAAATTATCACAATTATTAACCATCCATCACCTCACATAGCTACAAATTTCCTTCCCTGTGAGAACTTTTAAAATTTACTATCTTAGTAACTTTCAAACATGATACAGTATTAACTTTAATTACCACACTGAACATTACATCCCAATATGCCCATTATTTATTTCTTTTTTAATCCTCACCCAAACATATGTTCATTGATTTTAGAAAGAAGAAGAGAGGGAAAGAGAGAAACATTAATTGGTTGCTTCTTACACACACCCTGACTATAGATGGAACCTGCACCTAACACATATATTTCTTTCTTTATTGTCCTCCTGCACCCACTACAATGTAAACTACTTGAGGACAAGGACTTTGCTTTGCTTGCCATATCCCAAATGCCTAGAACAGGGCCTGTCAGCTAAATAATGCCCAACTGTTTGTTGAATTAAGGGACGAATGAGTCTATGGAAGTAGGTAGGTACGGGCCCTGATTGGGGATCGAACTCGCAACCTTTCAGTTTACAGGATGCTCCAACCAACTGAGCCAGCTGGCCAGGACCCGATGCGTCCATTTTAAAAATGACCTTGCACGCCAACAAGTCTAAAAGGGTCCCAAACACCAACCTTCCTGCATTTTCTTCCTTTTTAAAAAAAAATATCCCCAAGGTTTTATCACTCATGTTTGTGAGTGGACGATAAAAGTGGAAGACATTCCAAAAGGAACAATTAAACACAGTGGAAAAAAGGAACAGGTTGTACTACTAATAAAAATATTTTTTGTGTGCCTTGGCTGGGTGGCTCAGTTGGTTAAAGCATCATCAGATATATCAAGGTTTCGGGTTCAATCCCCAGTCAGGGCACACACAAGAATCAACCAATGAATACATAAATAAGCGGGACAGCAAATCAATCGCCCTATCTTCCTCTCTCCCTCTAAAAAACAATAAATAAAATTAAGAAGATCTATTTTAATGATGTGCAATCAAACACTGAAGAAAGCTTGAGCCAAAACCGGTTTGGCTCAATGGACAGAGCGTCAGCCTGCAGACTGAAGGGTCCTGGGTTCAATTCCTGTCGGGGGCACATCTTGGTTGCCGGCACATCCCCAGTAGGGGATGTGCAGAAGGCAGCTGATCGATGTTTCTCTCTCATCGATGTTTCTAGCTCTTTATCCCTCTCCCTTTCTCTCTGTAAAAAATCAATAAAATATATTAAAAAAAGAAAAGCTTGAGAGCATAAAAACTGGCCAAACACTGCGCTCTGGAAAGAAGAGGAGCACACAGAGGGCAAGCTATAATTTTACCACGAAGGACCATAAAACCTCCCCGCATCATTGCACTCCAGAGGGACATTCAGACTGAAAGGTTTTCTTCCCAACAATTCGCTTTTCACGGGCCACACGCAGAGAGGCTTCAGTTCTGTCCTGGCTCGGACAGGGCCTGTCACTGAGCTGGTCCAGGCACCCCGCTTCTCATTTGTTCAGCAAGCGGTGGGGCTAGATCATCATTACAGCTGTCTCTTCCAGGCCTGATACCCTCCCCGTTTACAGTGTTTCCTCACGTGTCCTCATACCTCTTAGAGCAAAGACTGCCTGACACAGACCCTGAAACACCAGGATTTAAATAGGAGCACCATGATCTGTCATATCTGCTCTCAGAGTTTACACTAAAACGAGGAACAGGACAGGAAACTGAATGTAATTCCCGCCAATGTAAAAAAGTTCTGGGGATGAGCAAAAAATTGATTTGCAGAGTTTGTAGGTCCAATTATACTTTTTAAGTTTTATACATAACTAGAAAAGTATTGTTATCCCCTTACTTGCAAATTTAAAACATGTTACAACAGACTGCAACTGTCACCGTTAACTTTTTCACACTCCCTTATTTAAGTATGTACCTCACAATAAAAAGCACATCAAAATCAACAGATTGTTTGCAACACAACCCAAGTCATTCTATAACTTGTAAAGTTGACTGAAAAAACCACCGTAAGTCTGAAATGACCAGTGTCCCAGGTTGAAGTACACAGCAAGAAAGAAGGGGTGTGTGTGCTAGAGGAATGCCATGCAGACACTCATGAGGTGGCATCAACATTATGAAGCCACCACCAAATCCAGTGGATCCCAGCCACCAGTGGGTCCCAGGCTTACTTTTTAATTTTCCAGGTTCAGAGTTCAACAAGTAGTATATTTAGAGATACACAAGCAGTCGACATATTCTAACTGTACTTATAAGAGAACATTTGATTATCTACAAGGAATCAAAGCCAGGAGCAGAACGCTCCCATCCACAGGATCAGAGAGTTCTCTTCAGGCTGGAAATGACACACGGAAAGCCTTATTAAAGGAGTAGACAGACAGCGACCACCGAGGACTTCCACGAAGAGCCTGAATCATACCATGTAATCCTCATATCCTCCCATTTAAGTCTTACAATCATCTTAAGAAGCAGGCATTCTTTGTCCGTGCCCCGCCCCCCCTTTTTTTCTGCAAAAAGCTTTGTTTCATTTGGTCCAATGCATGGGAGAGGGCTCCGGGGTGGTTAAAAGATTGGCTGGTAGTTTCGGGAAGAGGCTCAGGTAAAAGTCAGAAACACCAGGGGGATGCAGAGGGGTCTCTGGGCTCCAAAGGCTCTTAGTGGTATTTGAGGGTGAGCCTTTCAAAGACACTCGCCAGCCCAGCCTGGGGCCAGCCAGCCCGTGGAGGTCAGTCAGGTGGTCATCCATCTTCTTGATGAGTTTCACCTCCTCATCCAGGAAGTCACAGAGCTGAGGGTCTGCACGGGTAGAATCCAGGGCCTGCAGCTCCAAAAGGGCGTGGTTCAGGGTCTTCTCCAAGGCCAGCGCAGCTTCCATGGCATCCTGAGTTTTGCCCAGTCACCTTGGGAGGCTTCAGCTCGTCCTGGTAAAGAACGCGGCCTCCACGCCTGTTTTGCAACTTTAAGAGATGCTCGGTGCCTCGCACTTCTTCTCCGCCAACTCGCGGAAGTGGCCACACCCTTGAGAGCCACATCATCAGGGTCGAAATAGTAGCCCAGAGAGAGGCAGGTGTAGGAGGTCCACGGATGCAGGTTGGCCAGGTGGTTGACCGCAGCCTCCACCTCAGTGGAATAATTCTGACGAATTTGGGAGCTCATGGTTGTTTAGCAATAAGGAGTTAGGGTAGAAAAAAAACCTGTTGTGTTGGCTGGTCCAGGAGGTGGTTCTGAAGGTGGTGACTGGATAAGACACAGGAGAGTGGTTGGAGGCTGGAAGAAGGGGCGTCCCTGGGTCTGTTCCAGCCAAACACTGTTGAAGCAAGAGAAAGATCCAGGACCGCCGAGGGCACTGCCTATTCGTCCCATTTCATGGACAGGGAAACACGAGTGACCTGAGGTTACATAGCTCTCAAGGAGAACTGGGAGTGGAACCTCATCAGCCTGACTCTAAAGCCCACACTCGGGAATTCTCAGGTACCACCCACAACTTTCTTACACATAAATCCAACGTGTTCTGGTAAACTAGAGGCCCAGTGCACAGAATCGTGCACTGGTGGGGTCCCTCGGCCTGGTCTGCAGCGATCGGGATGAAACTGGCTCTCTGACATCCCCCGAGGGGTTCTGGATTGGGAGAGGGCGGTTCTCGGGTGACACATCCCAGAATCAGGCTCCTTCTTCTCTAGTAACAGGTGCATCAACTAAGAACCACAGCTGCCAAGTCACCATAGCTCAATAGCTCCTGTGTTGAGTGTCTCCCCCCTGGTGGTCAGTACATGTCAAGCTATCGGTCAGACAGTCAAATGGTCGGCCAGTCAGCCAGTCACTTAGGCTTTTATATATATAGATTAGCTGGGTGACCTTAACAGGAGCTACTAAGCCATCTACTACCATTAAGGGCCTATACTCACCAGGAGGATCAAAGCAGTGTCCACTGTTCAATGCATTCCCTGCCCTGAACCGAGACAAGGAGCACTACCAAGTCCTCACTCTTTGGGGACCCAGTTCACAGATGCTGTACACCACTCCACCGTTCAGTTAGCACAGCCTTTCCTCAGAAGACATACAATTTCTTTTTAAAGGAGGGCAGCCTGATCTAACAATAAAAGTGTACCGGGTAAGACCCAGATAATCACTAATGGGGTATCTGCCCCAACTTGCAAAAAATACTAGACAGGCCCTACCTGGTTTGGCTCAATGGGTAGAGAGTCAGCCTGTGGACTAAAGGGTTCTGGGTTAGATTCTGGTCAAGATCACATGCCTGGGTTGTGGGCTTGGTCCCCCGTAGTAGGGGTGCAGGAGGCAGCCAATGATTCTCTCTCATCATTGATATTTCTATCTCTCTCCTTCTCCTTTCCTCTCTGAAATAAAAAATACTAGACTGGAGAATGTGTGAGGGCAAATGTTCTTCACTGTGACAAAGTGCCAGGTATGTTCCATTTTAATCCAAGGACACAAAATAAATAAACAAAAGCTTAGATGAAATGATCATTGCCCCAAAGAACTAATTTTTTGATGATGTTAAACTAGGTGTTAAGAGTCTAAGAAAGATAATTATTTTGCAGCTTAGGTCCCAGAATAAATCTGAATAATTTTCTAAGTTAATAGAAGTGTCCATCAGACCATGATTTCAAATACCCACCAGTCAAAACAAAATGAGTTTTAGTAATGGCACTGGTGAGGCTTTCCATCATTCATAACACCCAACTCAAACGTACAAAGAAAGCTCAGCCCTAGCAGGTTTGGCTTAATGTATAGAGAACTGGCCTGGGACCAAAGGGTCCCAGGTTTGATTCTGGCCAAGGGCACATGGCCAGGATGCAGGCTTGATCCCCAGGAGAGGGATCAGCCTATCGATTCTCTCTCACCATTGATGTTTCTCTCCTTCTCCCTTCCTCTCTGAAATCAATAAAAATACAGTTAAAAAAAAATAGGTACAAAGCTCAAAATGGAAGTTTTGACAGTTACAAGGGCATACAATTCCTACAGCTACAGGTTTTAATCTGTAGAAGAGGCACGCTGTGGTGCTCACTCCAGGAGGTACTCTAGCCTGGATTCTAATCTTAACCAATATTTAACAGTAAATTAATTCATACAACTCCAAGACCTTCAAGGATTCTGTAAAATGTTTTCTGATCTCTGAACAGAAATCATAACACTATTTCTAGCATTAAGGACCACAAACTGGCCACAAAATCCTTGGAATCACATCTGAATAGTTTGATAATAGTACCTACCATGAACTGAAAACCCACTATATACCAAGTGGTCTGTATACACTATTCCAAGTAATGGCTTGACTTTTACAACCCTTCTGGAAGATAACTTGGCAACAGTTAGCAAAAGCCTTTCAAAAGACCTGACAATTCCGTAAGAATTTATCATGAGAAAATAATCAGAAATGAAGAGAAAGCCTTAAGTATATAGATATACATGGAAATGTTACCCATAACTGCTTCCAATTTCCCACAATTCCAATATCCAGACATAGAGAAATTATTAAATAAATAGTACATCAATATGACATATCATTTAGCCATTATAGGAATGAATTTGAAGAATCCTATATAATAAAGAGCTAATATGCAAATTGTAATCACACCCTCATACCATCACAATCCATCACCAGGAGGCTGCGTGTACACACGGGTGGGCGGGGCTGCATGTTCATGGAGCCATGGAGGTGGATCCCGGTGGCTCCACACAGTCCTGGCAGCTCTGCTTCTATGTGGTGAGGCTGGAGATCCCCCAGCTCCAGCCCACCTCTTTGGGGCAATCCATCAAGGAGCCCTGGATGGGTGGGCGGGGCCTACCTCTTTGGGGAGATTGATTGTGGGGCTCCCGCACTGTGAGAGGGCACAGGCCAGGCTGGGGGAAATCTCCCCCGACCAGTGCACAAATTTCATGCACCAGGCCTCTCGTTTATAATATTTGGGAAAATGCCAACAATGTAGTGTTGGCTGAAGCTGTTTATACAGTTCAGGCCATGTTTAAAAAACAAATTTTAAATATATAAAGGGAAGAAATATTATTTAAAAATAAATTAAAAAGTAAACTGCAGTTATCTAAAAGAGGTAATAAGTAATTGTGTTCTTTGTTACAAATTTCCTATAATGACTACATAGTATTTATTAAGGGGGAAAAATACATTAAAATTACCTGCAAAAATAAACATATCCAAACCAGCTACAATAGAAAATTTCAGTTTCCACTGGTTTAAAACAGTATTTTACAAACCATAGCTCATGCTGTGTGCAGAGCTGCGTTTCCAGGATCATACAGTTATTGCTATTATTTGGCATTTCAGTGTTTTCCATTTGAGAGTACTTACACATTTCACACCCTCTTTACCACATGCCACCCACAGGGGTAAATTATAACAGTGTTTCAAAAAATACAGACATTAAAGTGAAGCTAAGTTCAGATAACTGTTTGAAGTTTGCCCAGCCAGGTCTACATCAAAGCGCCCAACAGAGCCGTGACTGGCTTCCAAGCCCACACTTGTATTAAGCTTCAGTCACATGTAAAGTAGAGATGGCCTCTATTCTAAATTTGTTATCATCACATTGTAACTACTATCATAAGACCAGAGATGTTAAAAATCATCACCTTTTCTAAGTGTTTGCTTATGCACAATTGACGGTGTTGTGAAAGGCTGAATTCTAAACCAGTGATCCTCAATGCAAGATAATACTTTAAGGATGTAGAAAGAAAACAGAAAAATAGTAGCATTTCCATTTCATTTGTATCCTTCTTTAAATTCTATTCTGTACATTACAAACAGGCACGGAAGATATTCATGTATATGTAATTGATGTTTACAGTTATCACATATGCAATATACATGTACATAACATTAGTTTGGGTATATCACTTATTTTATATTTTACATTCATCACAAAGATATATGTTTCAAAACATTTTACTCAGAGGGATACATGACTGAAAAAAATATGGAGATCAGTGGTCTGGACACACAGTGACAGGAAAGAATAGCCAGGAACATAAATACAAATATATATTCCTTTTAGAAATGGAAGTGAAGGGTGAGCATGGAGAAGGTAAATAAGAATAACGAGGTAGAGACCAGAACCAGGAGAGGGAGGAAGGGAAGATGAGTAACAGGGGAGAATCCTGGGAGGTAAAGGTGGCGGTACTTCCAGTGAGCCGGGATGATCTATTTGTGGGCAAAAACCATAATGTTTACTATTATGATTTGGTGAAAAGGAAGTGACTCAAGTGTCTAGGGTGGATTCTGTTCCTGCCTGATGGGCAAGCAACTGAAAACCGACCGACCACCAGATACCTTAAAATAGACACTGTGTTAGGTTACAGTAAGGCCAACAGAACAGACTTGAAAAACAGGAGTTGTTTACAGCTATGTAATACAGGCTTAACACTAGCTGGAGCAAGGCTTCCATATGCTAATAGGGCTTAGGACAGAAGCAAATGCCAAATGTTCACCTAGCAAGTAAGATTTTGGAGTTAGACGAGTTGTTCAATGGGCGAGGTATCCCTAAAGTTCTAAGCCGGCTGAGAACAGTGTCTGTGTTCAGCATACAATTGTTTTTTTCAGCCTGCACCCTCTTTATTTAAATTTTGTTACATCTGTCTTCTCCCAAGCCCTAATAACACCCAAATCAATGTACACTTTAATTTTATTTCCCCTGCCAGCTGGTGATTATAACCAGGGAAATATGACAGCCCGAGGGAGACCAGTGGGGCTTTAAAACCCACTTCAAAAATATAAGAGTTAAATTTCCTTCCCTATGTAAACTGTCCTTTCCTATTCTCCACTTGAGGGATTATTGATGGACAGGAACTCGGTCCTTATAGAAGCTACAAAAAACCCCCTCATACCGATTTCTTCGTAGCTCTTGCCAGAATGCGTATTTGAGTGACAGTGTGCCTTGAAATAAATTCTTTTTGATATCCAGCTTTATGTCCAAGTTCTAAAACTCACACAGTGTAAAGGAACCATCCTCACGTCCGAAGAAAATATTAACCCATGTGTTTAGGATATCAAGCTGCGGTTGGGCAATCGTTTTTGGGGAACGATTTCATAACTGCAGCAGGAAATCGAGATTTACCTTCTGGAACCCCGGAGAACTTCCTCCCTTTTCTTAATATTTAGACTTAAGTCAAGATTTAAATGTCAGCGTGCAAGCCACAGTGTTACTGTCCCCAGTGCTGTTTGGTGGCAGCCCCCAAAGCATTCGGGGAATAAACTGCTCGGCTTATTTCAAATGCAAGAGCGGCTGAACTTCTGGCCACCAGGGTAGGGAATTGAGACATGCAAATCACAGAGAACACAGGCCATTTTTTTTTTAAAGCAAATAGCCTCCCCTAAAGCACTGAGCTTCCAAAGGACCCGAGCTCTCAATTTGTGACCTGAAAGTGAGATTGTGGCCTAGCAGGTGAGAAAAACCAGAGACACCGTTTTTGAATTGCACGAATAACTGTTTTTTTTTGTTTGTTTTTAGAGAAATTTAACTAAGAAACCAATGTGGTGGTAGGGGGAGAGGGAAACGCCATTTCTACAAGGGCCTCCAACTTTTCCCTTCCCGGGAGAGCGCAGACGCGTGTACAGTATTTAAAGGCAAATTACGTTGACTTAAGCGGGAACCCTCCCCAAGGTGCAGACGGACGTCGACCGGGGATCCAAACTGGTCTTTCTGGTTGGGGGAGCCGGGTGTGTGACCTCGTGCACACCTCGAGGCTTCCTCCTCGCTCCACCACGACACCCCCAACCGGGGGGGGGGGGGGCTACGGAGGGAGAAGGGGCCCCAGAGCTGGAGGGCAGGGCGGGCCGCGCACAGCGCTCCACGCGCCCCTCGGGCTGCAGCGGGCGCGCCGGCGATCGGGTTCCCCGCTCCCTCCCCTCGCACCGCACCGCACCCTCCACCCTCCCCCCGGCCCACCCCCGGGGCGTGTGGGGGCAGCCCGGGTGCGGGGGGGGCGAGCTGCGAAATGGTCACCCCGCTCCCCCGCCCCCCCCCCGGCCTCCCCCGGCAGCAGAGGGAGGCGTGAGGCCCCGGAGCGGGAGGGCCGGCCCCGGCGGGAGGCCCCGCTCGCCGCCCGGCGTACCTGGCTCTCGGCGGCGGGGATGCCCGACTCGAGCTCGCACAGCGCGCGGAAGTTGTGCAGCTCGAAGTCGGCGTCGACCTGGAGGGAAAAGGTCACCTCGGAGAGGTCCCTCCGCACGCAGTACACGGTGAGCAGCATGGCCCCGGCCTGGTCCGGCTCGCTTCGCCGCGGCCCGGGCTCGGCGCGGGGCTGCGGGCGGCGGCAGGGCCTGGCGGGGGCTGCGGGGAGGCGGCGCGGGCTGCGAGCTCCTTCCCTCTCACACTCACACTCACACACACACGCTCGGCGACTCCCGCCCTCCGGCCCCGACGAGCGAGCGCCGCCGCCGCCTGCTACTCCGTCTGCCGCCCGCCGGCCTGCCTTCCACCGCGGCCGCCAAGCGCGCCAGCCCCCCGCGCCCCGCCCCGCCGCAACGCGGCTGCCGTAAAGCACGCCTGGCCCGCTCCACCTTCGCGACGCCGCGGAAGGGCGGGGAGGGGGCGGGGAAGGGGGCGGGGGGGGCGGGAAGCCAGACAAATGCCGGGAGGGGCGGTGGGAGAGGAGAGGGAGGCAGAAGAGGAAAGAGGAAGAGTGTTAAAGGATTGATTTAGTAACTTAAGTCTGTGGAGGACTCCGCAGTTTCATTTACTCATCCAGCAGGCGTTTATTTCAGCGCCCATCATGCAAACATGCGTGAAAAATACAGGTCTTTGTCCTCAAGGAACTCTGAAGCGAGTAAAGGAGACTGAGAACTGAGCATGGCTCCACAACGTATTTTCCGAAGTGGAGATTGAGGCCCAGAGGGATTGATTCCCTTCCCGTCCCAATGGTTTAGGGCTAAACCCAGAG
>JAAGEH010000242.1:647664-709261 GCA_011751065.1 Lasiurus cinereus
TGAATGTTTCTTATGTTAACACAAGAAAGAGAATGACCAGCTGAAGATTTTTTTTTTTCCTGTAGAGGAGGAGAGAAGGTCATCTGTGGAGAACAAAGAGGAGGCGGGGGGTGGTGGGGGCGGGGGGGGGAGAGTAAGGGGCTTTCCCTGAGGGTCACAGTATGGCTGGCTGCCTTCACTCCACGCATTCGTTCTTTTTCAAGGCAAGAGCTTTCCCAGAAGTGCCCCGGTTGGTTTCTGTTTACATCTCACTAACCAGAACTATGTCACAAAGATGCAAGAAAGGCTAGGAAAGTGAGTGTTTATTTTTTATTTTTTTATAAGGGTATTTTATTCAGTTTCCTTGTGTGTGTGTGTGTGTGTGTGTGTATACATATATATATATATATATATATATATACACACATATATATATATATTTGATATTTTACAGAGAGGAAGGGAGAGGGATAGAAACATCGATGAGAGAAATCGATCAGCCACCTCCTGTACGCCCCCTACTGGGGATGTGCCCGCAACCAAGGTACATGCCCTTGATCCAAATTGAACCTGGGACCTCTCAGTCTGCAGGCCAACGCTCTAGCCACTGAGCCAGACCAGTTTCGGCAGAAACTGAGTGTTTAGCTTTTCTCACCTCCTGGAAGGACAGGGACAGAGAAAAAGGGGTGAGTAATGAGTGTTAGGTGAGACATACATAGAGCCTATTACAGCAGAGGTATGAAATAAGCATAGCCAAGTGGAAGCAAGTTCAGCAGAGAAATGATGTAGGATTGCCAGGTAGTGTCAAGGATTCAGTTGGAGTTTGAATTATGAATTACTTTTTCTATTATATATTTTTTTCTAGTAGTGCTCAGGTGTCCAGGTATGACAGGTTTTATTTTCCAAAGATGGCTATGATAGGATCTCTCATCTTACATGATCTTTCCACAACAATATTGTGACATTCCTCCCATTCAGAGATGGGGTTTATATCCCTCCATTTGAATCATGGCAGATCGATTCTGCCATAACTATCATTGTGTGACTTCTGAGGATAGGTCATAAAAGCCAATGTAGCTTCTTCCTGGTTCTTTATATATCTACTAGAGGCCCAGTGCACAAAATTTGTGTACTGGAGGGGGGTGTCTCTCAGCCCAGCCTGCCCCCTCTCACAGTCTGGGAGCCCTCAGAGGATGTCCTAAGCCACAGTCTGACCACCCTCTGTGGGAGGAAACGGGGATGATCAGGGGAAGGTGCCACCCCCATCACCCCACTGCTGCAGACACAGCCAGCTGTTGTAGCTGCCAAGGTGTTTTCATAAACACAGGCTCCATCCCTTCACCAGGAAAAAATGACAACTTTCTTTAGGCATTTTCAAGATGTCTCTTTCATAGGATATGACATTTCTTTTTAATTTAAAATCCTCACCTGAGAATATTTTTTCACTGATATTTAGAGAGCATGGAAGAAAGAGAGAAAGACAGAAATATCAATGGGAGAGGGACACTTCGATTGGTTGCCTCCTGCATGAGCCCTGACCTGGGCCCCAGCCAGGGAGGAACCTGTAACCTAGGTACATGCCCTTGATAAAAACTGAACTTGGACCCTGCGGTCTGCAGGCCGAGGCTTTATCCACTGAGCCAAACCGGCTAGGGCAGGATATGACATTTCTTAGCCCCTCCAGCAGCGGACCTTCATTTTTTCCTCCAGGAGTGGAGAAACCCTAGGCCACCTTCTTGAATTGCCCAAGTACAGTACCAAGAACACTGCGAGTGGCGTACCGAGAGTTTAGCCAATGAGCGGTCAGAAAAGGTGTTTCCTCTGCAGCTCATGTGCTGAAGCGGGTCTGCTGGCAGGCCCCCATCTCTGCTCCGGGCCTGCTCCAGCCACACCACAGCAACTTGGGCAGGACCCCATCTCTGGGCCCGTGCCACCCATGGCTTGCCTCACTGCACACACAGTCCCCTCTGGCCCATCTGCATGTGCAGCCTCCTCCTGAGCTGGTCATGACTGCTACAGCATTTCAGCTAATTTGCATATATATCTATACAGTGGCACCTCGAGATACGAGTGCCCTAACATACGAGATTTTTGAGATACGAGCCGTCGAGCAAGCAATTTTTGCTTTGAAATAAGAACAACAGTTGAGATACGAGTAATCTCACGGATCGGCCGGCTACACACGACCCACCACTTTACCGCGACTCGAGGGTATATAGTGGTACCTCGAGATACGAGTTTAATTCATTCCGTAACCTTGAGGCATGGGAAACTATGAGACGCTCGAGTCCTGGTAAACTGGTGGGTCGTGTGCAGCCGGCCGATCCACGCGATTACTCCTATCTCAAATGTTGCTCATATTTCAAAGCAAAAGTCGCTCGCTCGATGGCTCGTATCTCAAAAATCTTGTATATTAGGGCACTCGTATCTCGAGGTAACACTGTATATACGTATCCTATATATATACATATCCTATATAATAAAATATATATACATATCCTATATAATAAAAGGGTAATATGCAAATTGACCCCAACGGTGGAACAACTGGTCACTATAACACGCATGACCACCAAAGGGGCAGATGCTCAATGCAGGGGCTGCCCCCTGGTGGTCAGTGCGCTCCCACAGGGAGAGCTCCACTTAGCCACGAGCCGGGCTGATGGCTGCTGGCACAGCAGTGGTGCAGAAGCCTCTCCCGCCTCCTGAGCAGCACTAAAGATGTCCGACTGCGGCTTAGGCCCACTCCCCCAACCTGCAGTCAGCCATCCCCCAAGGGCTCCCAGCTGCTAGAGCAATGGTTCTCAACCTTCCTAAGGCCGCGACCCTTTAAGACAGCTCCTCATGTGGTGGTGACCCCCAACCATAAAATTATTTCCGTTGCTACTTCATAACTGTAATTTTGCTACTGTCATGAACTGTAATGTAAATATCTGATATGCAGGATGTATTTTCATTGTTACAAACTGAACATAAAGCATAGTGATTAATCACAAAAACAATGTGTAATTGTATATTGTGAAATATTTATTTCTAATGACAAATAAATGAAATTTTGTCTTGAATTGTGGTGTAGCATGGGCAACAGTCTTCATATAACAACAGTAAACTACCTTGCTACATTTTGCTACACCGAGGAGCGGTGTGTTGGTTCCTAAGACCATGGGAAATAGGTGTTTTTCAATAGTCTTAGGCAACCCCTGTGAAAGTGTCATTTGATCCCCAAAGGGGTCGCGACCCACAGGTTGAGAACCACTGTGCTAGAGGGATCCTGGACTGCGAGAGGGGGCAGGCCAGGCTGAGCGAGCACCCTGAGTGCACCAATTTTCATGCACCAGGCCTCTAGTATATGTATATAATTGACTTCAGAGAGGGAGGGAGGGAAGGAGGGAGGGAGAGAAACAGTGATGAGAATCCTTGATTGGTTGCCTCTTGCATGACCCCTACTGGGGATTAAGCCCACAACCTGGGCATGTGCCTGAATGGGAATCAAACCACGACTTCCTGGTTCATAGGTAAATGCTCAACCACTGAGCCCACACCAGTCTGGCTGTCTGGTTCATTTGGAACACATGCTCTTGGAACCCAACAGCCATACTGCGAGGAAGCCCAAACTATCCCAGGTAATGAGACAACACGGAGAGAACATGTGTAGATGTTCCAGGCAACAAACTACCTGAGATCAAAGACAAACTACCGGCAGATAAAGAGCTTCACAGATAAGAAAAAGCTAAACGAGTTCATCACCGCCAAACCAGTATTGTATGAAATGCTGAAAGGTACTCTTTTAGAAGAGGAAGAAGAAGAAAAAGGTAAAGATAAAAATTATGAACAACAAATACATAACTATCAACAAGTGAATTAAAAATCTGATGAACAGAATAAACTGGTGAATATAATAGAATCAGGGGCATAGAAAGGGAGTGGACTGATAATTCTCTGGGGGAAAGGGGGGTGGGGAGTGCGGGAAGAGACTGGACAAAAATCATACACCTATGGATGAGGACATTGGGGGGGAGGTAAGGCAGAGGGTGGGTTGGGAACCAGGTGAAGGGCAGCTATGGGGGAGAAAAAGAAGAACAATTGTAATCTGAACAATAAAGATTCATTAAATTAAAAAAAACTGCTCAATGAAAAAAAAATAAAAAAGAGAGAACTTTTTAAAATACATTTATTTCAGAGAGGAATGAGAGGGAAAAAGAGAGGAAAACACCAATATGAGAGAGAATCATTGACCGGCTGCCTTCTGCACACCTCCTGTTGGGGATCAAGCTACAACCCGGGCACATGCCTTGACTGGGAATCGAACCATGACCTCCTGCTTCATAGGTCGATGCTCAACCACTGAGCCATGCCAGCCAGGCTAGGAACTGTATTTATTCTCATGTCATGGGTAAGGAAACTGACATGTGGGGGTTTTACACTTGCCCAACTTCAGACATTTAGTCAGCGGCAGAGTCTCCAAACCGGAAGAACCTTTACGTGAAGACATCTATTTCCAACCTTCTCCAGAGCAGAAATGCCCTGCTTGCACCTTTGTGTGGGAACACCTTGCTGTACTGCCACACCCTGACTTTCATCATTGCACGGTCACTGCCAGCAAAATTGTCACCCTCTAGGTTCTTGCCTAATTCTTTTCCCCCAGAAAGAACAGATCAGTAAACCCTGGATTACAAAAACTCCTACAATAAGAACCAATTTCCACCAACACCCAGGTACTTGTTTGATATTTGGAAACCTGTTGCTTTTTTAAAAGCACGTATATATTAGTCTTTAATATTTTCCCTCATATAATCTATTGTGGGTTGTTCAAAGAAGCCTATCTCAGCTTACTGTTTCTGGCATGTCAACTGAGAGTGGATAGAGCTCCATTTTACTCCTTTCACCTGAACACAAAAACTCTGTTTTCATTCGGTTTCCTATTTCTCGGGCCAAGATCATGTGCATATGTATAATGCAATGCCTCCTCCCTTTCCTGCTTATCTTTCCAAACATCTGATAGCCTTTCAGTCCCACTAGGTCAACCCTTCCTCTTCATTTCCAATGTACCTTGTACCTACGAGGTTATCAAAACGTTTCCGGTAATTAATTATAGCTATGATTTTAAGGCCATACTGAGAAATTTGGAGCAAGAGATCACATGTACAGTAAGTCCTCATTAGACAATGGCAATAGGTTCTTGGAAACTGTGACATCAGCGAAACAAGGTCTAATGACAACAATTTAACAACCATAGGCTTACTGATATAAACAAGAGTTCGATTCTGGTCACAAAAACCTCACCAAATATCTTAAATGAAGACCCAAAACACTTCTAAAATTGAAACATTGAAATAAATGTGAGCTCTACACGTATTTAAGAAAGATGAATAAAAACAAGGTAATTATTTTCCAAGCCACTTATTTTAGTTCAGGGTTGTGGATGGCCAGATCCTAACTGGAAAGGCCCCCTTTCATTAAAAATATTTTTAAAAAATATTTTTATTGATTTTAGAGAGGAAGGGAGAGGGAGAGGGAGAGAGAGAGATCAAGATCAGTGATGAGAGAGAATCATTGATCTGTTGGCTCCTGCACACATCCCTACTAGGAATTGAGCCAAAACCCAGGCATGTGCCCTGACTTGGAATGGAATGGTGCCCTCCTGGTTCATAAGTCAATAGTCAGCCCCTGAGCTACACTGACTGAAGAGCATACTCACACACACACACACACACACACACACACACACACTCACTCAGATGGGAACAATTTAGACACATCAATGCACCTCAAGTGCACATATTTGGGATTTGGGAGGAAACCAGAGTATCCAGAGAAAACCCATGCAGACATAGGGAGAACATGCAAACTCTACACAGTGGCCCCAACTGTGGTTCAATTCCTTTTATCAGCATCATGGCAAGACATTGCGGACCTGCAGTACTTAGATTAGCAGACACGGCCCTGGGCAAAGCTACAAAATAGGCCAAAGTCTATCCTTGGCAAGCTCAACTTTATGCTCATTCTTTGGCTCCAGAACTTTCTCTCTGCTTAGTTCATGTGCTCCTACTTTCTACCTTGCCTCTTCAAAATCTCCTCTCAAGAAAAGATCTGGAGTTGAACCTCAATATTACCTCTTAGGGTATTTTAAAAATATATATATTTCTTTATTGATTTCAGAGAGGAAGGGAAAAGGATAGAGAGATAGAAACATCAATGATGAGAGAGAACCATTGATCGGCCGCCTTCTGCACACTCCCTACTGGGAATGGAGCTCACAACCCGGGTACATGTCCCTGGCCAGAACTGAACCTGTCTGCAGGCTGATGTTCTATCCACTGAGCCAAACTGGCCGGGGCTAGGGTATTTTTATTTTAATAAGGGATAAAAGATTAATCATCAGCTGTAGATTTCTAGGCTTAAGGAAACTTGGTGGGAAAGGTAAATTTTCTGAGAACCTTCTGGATTGACACAAGCCTATTTCACCTACTCTGCTGACACCTGAGCAGGGCTTTATGGATCTGTCCTAGATAAATACCTAGTTCAATACCCACCTTAGTAGTTACATTGTTCATTTCTATTCTTTCTCTTCAAGAAACTCCTGGTTTTTCATTAAAAAAACTGGAATGTCTTTCTTCATGGAACATCACATCGCAACGTGGAGGAATCTCAGTCATGGTTAAAAGTAGAGAGTCAACTTTTAGGATACAAAGTGGATTCAAAGCATTCCGAGAGTGGGCACTGCCAATGTCAACATCAGGACAATATTGTGGATACAGTATCCTATATAATAAAATCCTAATATGTAAAATGACCAAGTGGTAGAACAACCGGTCACTATGATGCGCACTGACCACCAGGGGACAGATGCTCAACGCAGGAGCTGCCCTTTAGTGGTCAGTGCACTCCCATAGGGGGAGCACCACTCAGCCAGAAGCCAGGCTCATGGCTGGTAAGCCCAGTGGTGGTAGTGGGAGCCTCTCAACTGTGCCAAGGAGCAGTGAGCCAAACGGTAAGCAGCAATAAGTAGCGAGGGGTCCCAGACTGCAAGAGGGCGCAGGCCAGGCTGAGGGATCCTCCCCCCCCACACACATCAGTGCATGAATTTCCTGCACCGGGCCTCGGGTGTTTCATATTAGCCACTTGGAAAAATGTTGGTACTCACCCTAATGCAGAATAGAACCATATTGGGCATGCATTTATTCATTTCTTTAACATTTAACACCTACTGAATACCAGCCATTGTTCCAGGTACTAATGGTGCAGCAGGGAACAAGACAAAGTGCCTATCCACATGGAGCTTATTACATTCTAGTCAGGGCGACAGACAACAAACATATAAAATGTGTCAGGTGTTGATAGTGTTAAGAGAGGGTGGGAAGCAAGTATCATCGCTAGGCAGTGCTGGGGAGGAGGGCGGGAAATTGGTGCGTGCGGTGGTTGTTACTTGACACAGAGCGGTCAGGGAAAGTCTGACTTATAAGGTGACGTCTAAGCAGACTGAAGTAAGTGAAGGTGTAAGTCACGTGGACGTAAGGAAAGAACACTTGGCCCAGGGACCAGCAAGTGCATGCAAAGACCTACACACGAAGCATACTCACCCTGCTCAAGAATAGCACTTCTGGGGATCCATGAAGGAGTGGATAGGAAGGCGCTCATGGGACTAGATTATGCATAAGGACACCGGCTTTTACTAAGAAAGGAAGCCACAGGAGGGTGTGGAGCAGAGAAGGGACGTGATGTGACATGCGTGTTAAAAAAAATCACTTTGCTGACTTGAGGAAGGCAAGAGTGGACCAGTAAGGTGACGGCTGCCAAAACCGGTTTGGCTCAGTGGATGGAGCGTCGGACTGCAGACTGAAAGGTCCCAGGTTCAGATTCTGGTCAAGGGAATGTACCTTGGTTGTGGGCACATCCCCAGTGGGGGTCGTGCAGGAGGCAGCTGATTGATGTTTCTCTCTCATCAATGTTTCTCTCTGTCCCTCTCCCTTCCTCTCTGTAAAAATAATAATAAAAATATATAAAAGAAAGTGACGGCAATAATCCAGGTGGAAGATCATGGGGGTTGTGACCAGGGTGGTAGTCGTGCAGGAGTGAGAAGGGGTCAGATTCTGAACTCATTCTGAGGGCAGAGCCAAGAGGACTTGCTGACACACTGACTATGGGGAGTGAATGACAGAAATCAGGGATGGCTACCAGGGCATGGGACAGTATTCCAGAGCAGACAGGGTGCTTCAACTCCTCTGCTTGCTGTAAGGATACTGAGTGGAATGAAAGCATGGTATTGCCAACAAAAGTATTTAAAAAGGAAAACGGGGTGGTTGAGCGAAAACCTATGAACTAGGAGGGCACGGTTCGATCCCCAGTCGGGGCATATGCCCCCAAGTTTTGGGCTTGATCCCTAATGTGGAGCCTGCAGGAGGCAGCAACCAATGATTCTCTCTCATCACTGATGTTTCTCTTTCTCTTTCCCTCTCCTTTCCCCTCTGATATATTAAAAAAAAGAAAAAAAAAACACTCTTTTTTAAAAAAATCCCATTCACACGCGATGTTTCCTTGGCCTCGCAGGCCTGCGGCTGGGTCACGCTGGGGCCTAGACTTGCTGAGCTGACAGGTGGATGACTAGGCTCCGCCCCTCGCTCATGAGAAGGCGGGGGGGGGGGGGGGTCCTCTACATCCACAAGGAAAGTTCCCCTCAACTGCTTCAGCCCGACAGCCCCCTGGCTCCCACGGCAAAAATGCTGTTGCCCTAGATCAGCGGTTCTCAACCTGTGGGTCGCGACCCCTTTGGGGGTCGAACGACCCTTTCACAGGGGTCGCCTAAGACCATGGGAAAATGCAGATATTTACATCAGGATGCATCACAGCAGCAAAATGTCATGGCTGGGGGTCACCACCCCATGAGGAACTGTATGCAAGGGTCGCGGCCTTAGGAAGGTTGAGAACCACTCTAGATGCAGCCTCTCCCTTCAAGCCAGCGCTGGGCACCCTGCCCGACTCAGCGCCCTGAATGCCCAGGCTCCGCCCGCGAGGTCAGCACTCCTCCTGCCATGCTCATGCGCGCAGGTGCTGAGCCGCCCGAGGCCGATTTCAGCATCGGACGAGTCTTGCTCTCAGCAACGCCCCTGCACGACCCGATGCATTGACTACGGGGCGCTCGTCTACCACGAGCGCCATGGACCACCGTCGTGTCGCTTCACTACGGCTGACTTCGTCCACGGACCGTCCCCATCCGCGGCCCCGAACCTTGTGCAAACGCGCCTGCGCAGCCTCACGTGCCAGCGGCGCGGTCTCCCAGGGGGCAGTGGCGCCTGCTCACGTGACGCCAGCTGGCCAATGCCTGGCGTCCGCGCTGTGCTCCTGGTTGCTAGGCGACCCCGGCGGCCGCTGGGATGCCGCGGCTTGGCGTGGTTCAGCCGCGACTCACCTGCTCGGTTCCCGCCAGCGCCTGCGAGGGCGGTTACCCGCCGCGGTTTTCTCTCTGGCGAAGCCCTGGGGGCGGCCCCCAGCCCCGAGGCGCCTTCCAGGCTTGAACCCGCGCGTCCCGGCAGCCGCGGGCTCTTGATCCTCCGGGACCAACGTGGGGGCCAGGATGCCGCAGGGCCGCGTGGCCAGGGCCGGCGCGCTCTCGAGCTCCCCGCTGGAGAGAACCGCTCAGACTGTATGGAGCAGCGGCTCTCAACCTTCCTAATGCCGCCACCCTTTAATAGAATTCCTCATGGGGTGGTGACCCCCAACCATAAAATTATTTCCATTGCTGCTTCATAGCTGTAATCTTGCTACTGTGATGAACTGTCATGTAAATATCTGATAGGCAGGATGTATTTTCATGGTTACAAATTGAACATAATTAAAGCATAGGGATTCATCACAAAATATGTAATTATAGATTGTGAAATATTTATTTCTCATGACAAATAAATGAAATTTTGCCTTGAATCGTGGTGTAGCATGGGCAACACTCTTCATATGACAACAGTAAACTACATTGCTACACTCTGCTACACCGAGGAGCGGTGTGTTGGTTCCTAAGACCATGGGAAATGGGTGTTTTTCCACTGGTCTTAGGCGACCCCTGTGAAAGGGTCGTTCGACCCCCAAAGGGGTCGCGACCCACAGGTTGAGGACCGCTGGTATAGTGGGACCCAGGTGGGACCCAGGTGGGACCCAGGTGGGACGGAGGCAGCGCTGGGCCAAGAGGCCAGGGCCTGGTTGAATCCCAGGCGCGGTGGCTGCAGCTTGCTCCCGGCTTTCGGCCAGGTTTAGGCTTTGGCCAGAGAAGGGAAATGGCCAACAGGGACTCTGTCTACTCTACTTCTTTCCTGAGACGATTGTCTTGAATAGCTGCAGACTGAAGGATAACAGATTCCTATTTTCAAAACACGCTCTTCCCAGAAGTGAAGAGAGTCAATTTTTTATGTGTTTGACATTTTTTTTTAAATTAAAATGATCTTGTTCTTGGAATTTCTAGTAACAGTGGCAGTCTTTTTTTTTTGCTGTTCAGTATTTTCAGTGCAGAAAAACTTGTGCTTGGGACTTGTCTGTAACTCACAGTTTATTAGACAGTTTGCTAGTTAAGCCAAGCTGGTGTGGTCCAGTGGTTGAGCATCGAACCAGAAGGTCATGGTTGGGTTCCTTGGTCAGGGCACATGACCAGATTGCAGGCTCAACAATCCCCAGTTAAGAGAGCAGGCAAAAGGCAGCTGATCAATGATTCTGTCTCATCATTGATGTGTCTATCACTCTCACTCTCCCTTCCTCTCTGAAATCAATAAAAAAAAAAGTTTGCTATTTCATGTGTACCTACCTACCTTATATCTGGGTTGGATTTCACATTTCATTTTAGTCATGAACTGGTGAAATAAGGTGGCAGGTTTCACTACCCTTTTTGTCATGCATAAGGAAACACGATCAGAGAAATTATTTCCCAGACATCAGTGCTTCTCAATCTTAAATGTGGATAGCAACTACTTGGGGATCCGGTTAAAATGCGTGTGATGAATCTTGAGGTCTGCGGACCTGAGAGTTTCTGCGTGTCTAACAAGCTCCCAGTGCAGATGATGCTGTTGGCCTCATGCATTCACCAAATAGGAACAGCCCTATGTAATTGTGTTTTTTTTGTAAATATATTTTATTTTTTTTTTACAGAAAGGAAGGGAGAGGGATAGAAAGCTAGAAACATCGATGAGAGAGAGACATCAATCAGCTGCCTCCTGCAAGCCCCCCACTGGAGATGTGCCCACAACCAAGGTACATACCCCTGACCAGAATCAAACCTGGGACCCTTCAGTCCTCAGGCCGACGCTCTATCCACTGAGCCAAACTGGTTTAGGCAGCCCCATGTAATTGTTATTCCTAGTTAATGGCACAAC
This sequence comes from Lasiurus cinereus, assembly GCA_011751065.1. NCBI lineage: Eukaryota > Metazoa > Chordata > Mammalia > Chiroptera > Vespertilionidae > Lasiurus > Lasiurus cinereus. The sequence continues at coordinate 658,995 of JAAGEH010000242.1, forward strand.
CGCCTCCTTTCTGTATCTGATTTTATGCCCAAACAGCAATCTCTTAACATCTGTCAACTTTTAGTTACATGTGAAGGGGAAGTCATAGGGTGGAAATTGTTATTTTTATCCCTCAAAGTTCCATTATAATCTTTTTTTTAAATATATATATTTTATTGATTTTTTCACAGAGTGGAAGGGAGAGGGATAGAAAGTCAGAAACATCGATGAGAGAGACATCGATCAGCCGCCTCCTGCACGCCCCCTACTGGGGATGTGCCCGCAACCAATGTACATGCCCTTGACCGGAATCGAACCCGGGACCTTTCAGTCCGCAGGCCAACGCTCTATCCACTGAGCTAAACCCCTTTCGGTCATTATAATCTTTTTTATATACCCATGACTCTCCTTATCATTTGGGGCATATGGAATGGAGTTAAAATAACAGTTTCAATATCTTTGCTGTTAATCCTAACGTTTGCATCACATCTGGGTCAGCTTTTACTGATTGACTTCGCTCCTCAGCATCGGCAGCGGTTTCCTGTCTCTCTGCATGCCCGGCCATTGTTGATTGGATGCCACATATTGGGGACTTGAACTTGTTCAGTGTTGGGATATTTTGTATTCCTGTAAATTGTGAGCCTTGCTCTGGGGTGCAGTTTCTTTGATTCCTTTGGGTCTTGATTTTAAAATTTGTTAGACAGGACCAGAGCAGTGCCAACTCTAGAGCCAATTATTGTCCCCGAGGCAAGCACTCTTCCCAGCGCTCCATCAATGGTGAGTTTTTCTAATTTGGCGGTGGGAATAGGCAGCTAGCATCAAGCACCTTTCCCTCTAATCCAGCGGTTCTCAACCTGTGGGTCGCGACCCCTTTGGGGGTCGAACGACCCTTTCACAGGGGTCGCCTAAGACTATTGGAAAACACCTATTTCCCATGGTCTTAGGAACCAACACACCGCTCCTCGGTGTAGCAAAGTGTAGCAATGTAGTTTACTGTTGTCATATGAAGACTGTTACCCGTGCTACACCATGATTCAAGATAAAATTTCATTTATTTGTAATTAGAAATAAATACTTCATAATATATAATTACATATTGTTTTTGTGATTAATCACTATGCTTTAATTATGTTCAATTTGTAACAATGAAAATACATCCTGCATATCAGATATTTACATTACAGTTCATAACAGTAGCAAAATTACAGTGATGAAGTAGCAACGGAAATAATTTTATGGTTGGGGTCACCACCACATGAGGAGCTGTCTTAAAGGGTCGCGGCATTAGGAAGGTTAAGAACCACTGCTCTAATCTTTTCCAGTGGTACTCTCTGCAGCTTTAGGTAGTTTTCTCACATGAGCTAAGCAGAACTTTTCTGAATACAGTACTAGAAGAGGATCCTATGCAGGTCTCCGGGGTTCTCTCTCTCCCTGTACAACTCTCTCCTCTCTGGTACCCGACCTGCCTTGGTCTCCTTGGACTCTCAGCACTGTTGCCTCAAATCGGGGGTTCCACCGAGACCGGTTTGGCTCAGTGGATAGAGCGTCACCCTGCGGACTGAGGAGTCCTAGGTTAGATTCTGGTCAAGGGCATGTGCCTTGGTTGCGGGCACATCCCCAGTGGGAAGTGTGCAGGAGGCAGCTGATTGATGTCTCTCTCATTGATGTTTCTAACTATCCTCCTCCCTTCCTCTCTGTAAAAAAATCAATAAAATATATTTTTTAAAAAAAATCGGGGATTCCGCTGGGGTCTGCCTCAGTTTCTTGTCCAGGGACTGCAGCCTGGAAACTCAAGGCAGTAACGTTGGGCAGTGCGAGGGCTCCCCTCATTTGTGTTCCTTTTCTCGAGGATTACTGCCATGGGTGACTTGATGTCTACTGCGTTGAAAACTCAGTGTTTCATACTTTTTTTCGTCCCTCTTTTGGCTGTTTTAGGTGGGAAAGTAGATCTGGTCCCTGGATCTCTCTCTTGATATTTAGAAGCGGACATCCAAATATCATTCCCATCTGGACCACTTACCCCTCAGAACCATTGGCTAGTGCAGCGGTTCTCAACCTGTGGGTCGCGACCCCTTTGGGGTCGAATAACCCTTTCACAGGGGTCGCCTAAGACCATCGGAAAATGCAGATATTTACATCATGATGCTTAACAGTAACAAAATTTCATGGTTGGGGGTCACCACCACATGAGGAACTGTATGCAAGGGTCGCGGCCTTAGGAAGGTTGAGAACCACTGGGCTAGTGGAACTCTTGAGTTGGGTTGCACATGATCAAATTCAGCATGGACATCCGATTTATTCCAGGAGAAGACAGCTGTTATCCTGTCTTTCTATGCCTGCAGGCCTCACCAATCGGCTGGCCCTTGGCTGACAGGCAGGGAAGCTGGAGTGGGTAAATAAACTATTTTGAGCAAACAGCTGCCGATGAGCTTATGGTATTTTCTTCCAATATTTGTTGATGGGCTCCTGCAATTTTCTTTTTGTCTGTCAGCAGGAAATGAAAGCTAGGCAAAATGGACGTTTCTGGGACTTGTTATTCATGAGTATAATTATCCACAAAAATGCACCCTTCAAAAAAGCTCATTCAGAGGCAGGACGGAACTTTGGGGGATGATGAACATGATCTAAAACTGGGCTGTGGTGATGGTTGCATCAGTTTATAAAAACCATTGAATTGTTCACTTAAACGTAGGTAAATATTTAAGCTTATCTTAAAGATTTCCAAGACATTTGAAGGTGTAAAAGGAAGTTGCCAACCACTGTATTTAGGCTAAACCCAGCTTTGATTTTTTTCAAAAGCCTTACATGCATTGAAATATAGCCTTGATTTTGTAGACCCTGGTTGACTTTCACTTTGTCCAACACACATATATTGTTTTTGTAATCACGAAAAAAAAAAAAAAAGATCTTAAAAGAAAGATTAGCCGAGACCGGTTTGGCTCAGTGGATAGAGTGTCAGCCTGCAGACTGAGGGGTCTCGGGTTCGATTCCGATCAGGGGCATGTGCCTTGGATGCGGGCATGTCACCGGTGGGGGGCATGCAGGAGGCAGCTGATCAAAGTCTCTCTCTCATCGATGTTTCTGACTCTCTGTCCCTCTCCCTTCTCTGTAAAAATCCAATAAAATATATTTAAAAAAATAAATAAAAGATTAAACATTTTAAATTGAAAGAGAGAGAAAACAGCCGAAACCAGTTTGGCTCAGTGGATAGAGCATCGGCCTGTGGACTGAAGGGTCCCAGGTTCGATTCCGGTCAAGGGCATGTATGTTGGTTGTGGGCACATCCCCAGTAGGAGGCAGCTGATTGATGTCTCTCTCTCATCGATGTTTCTAACTCTCTATCCTTCTCCCTTCCTCTCTGTAAAAAATCAATAATATATTAAGAGAGAGAGAGAGAGAAAATAAAGGACAACACCAAGAGAAAAAAAGCGTCTGTTTGCCCCACCCACAAGGTAGTGGACATGATGTACGATTAGAAATCAGAAAGCAGGAATTCCAATTCTGTTGTTTGAACTCTGTGCGGAGAGAAATAATTGAGCTGCTGCCCATGGTTCCAGGAACCAGGTTTAAGCAATGAAGTGAACATTTGGAGCTGGATCTGAAACTTAAGCGAAGTTCTGAAGCAATTTTGATAGCAGCTTTGGGAATGATGTCAGTACAGGGGACTCTCTGTAACCTTTTAACTACCCAATAAATGATGACATTCCCTACCTCCCGGCCAGTCTGACCAAAACCTTTGACAGGCAAAACCATCTCTCATTCTGGGACCGGAAGTTGCTGTGCAGTATACAGCGACGTCACTGGCCTGGCATTTCAATGTCCTTTTCAGTTATAAATAATCCGTGTTATTTATTTTCTAGGATGATTGGAAGGACAAGTGAGATGTAATACATATTGTGTTGAACTCAGAAGGAAATGATGATGTAAAAGCCAGTCATATTAAAACAACAAATACTTTATCATACCACTGGTTTTATTTCTACGTTGTATCCTGCAGGCTTTATTTACATGAGATCGCTACTTCAAGCATTCATTCTTTTTTAAAAAATATATTTTATTGATTTTTTACAGAGAGGAAGAAAGAGGAATAGAGAGTTAGAAACATCGATGAGAGAGAGACATCGATCAGCCGCCTCCTGCACTCCCCCTACTGAGGATGTGCCCGCAACCAGGATACATGCCCTTGGCCGGAATCGAACCTGGGACCTTTCAGTCCGAAGGTCGACGCTCTATCCACTGAGCCAAACCGGTTTCGGCCAAGCATTCATTCTTAACTTTCAGACGTGGATAATGATGTCGGACTGCCTAGCACGAGTTGGCTCAGAGATGGATTTGTCTAAACAGCATTTTCCCAAGTGTCCCCCGGCTGGCTGTCACTTGAGAACCTCAGTGCTAGGCTACAGTCCCTTGAGTCATTAATTATTGAATATTCGGTTCTACTAATGACTTGAGTCAGATCTATTTACTCAGAGTGTCCAGTTTATCCTGAATAATCAGCCCTTGCAGTTGTCCAATGCCTCTGCCTCTAAGGACAGGTTGATGATGGACTTTCAGCTGCAGATCATCTCCAGGAAGTCAAGGAAGGTTAGTTCCACTTTGCAGATGAAGAGGAGTTACTCACAGGCAAGAGGATGCCAACTAAGAGAAATGCTTAAGAAACTGGCTGGGGCCTGCAAAATCTGAACATTTTCTTCCAGAGAAAATTAAACGGGGCAGAGATTTAATGAGGATAGCCAGCTTTATAATAAAAACCAGAGACCCAGTGCACAAATTCATGCACCAGTGGGTTCCTTTGGCCTGGCCTATGGGATCAGCAAAAACTGGCTCTCTGTCATCCCCTAAGGCAGCGGTGCTCAACCTGTGGGTCATGACCCCTTTGAGGGTCGAACGACCCTTTCACAGGGGTCACCTAAGACCAGCAGAAAACACCTATGGTCTTAGGAACCAACAGACTGCTACTCGGTGTAGCAAAGTGTAGCAATGTAGTTTACTGTTGTCATATGAAGACTGTTACCTATGCTACACCACGATTCAAGACAAAATTTCATTTATTTGTAATTAGAAATAAATATTTCACAATATATAATTACATATTCTTTTTGTGATTAATCACTATGCTTTAATTATGTTCAATTTGTAACAACGAAAATACATTCTACATATCAGATATTTACATTACACTTCATAACAGTAGCAAAATTACAGTTATGAAGTAGCAACAGAAATAATTTTATGGTTGGGGGTCACCACCCCATGAGGAGCTGTCTTAAAGGGTTGCAGCATTAGGAAGGTTGAGAACCACTGCCCTAAGGGGTCCCAGATTATGAGAGGGTGCAGGCCAGGCCCAGGGATCCCACTGGTGCACCATCGGGGCTGGGAAGGACACAGGAAGTTGGCCAGTCAGAGGGGGACTGTGGGAGGGCTCCAGGGCTCCAACTTGCTCAGTCCCAATTGGCCAGACACAGCAGCAAGCTAACCTACGGGTTGGAGCATCTGCTCCCCAGGTGATCAGTCCACGTCATAGCAAGTGGTTGAGCTGCCTTAGCATATTATTAGCATTCTAGTGGCCCAGTGCATGAAATTTATGCACATGTGTGTGTGGGGGGTGTCCCTCAGCCTGGCCTGAACTCTTTCCAATCTGGGATCAGGCCTAAACCAGCAGTCAGACGAACCCCTTGCAATCTGGGACTGCTGGCTCCTAACTGCTCACCTGCCGGCCTAAGCATCCCTAACCACCCTTGCCAGCCTTCTCACGCCAACTGCCCTCCCCTCCTGGCCTGATCGCCCCTAACCACCTCGACCTCAGCTCCGCCACCATGGCTTTGTCTGGAAGGACCTCCAGAAGGTTTCTTGGTCTAATTAGCATATTACCCTTTTATTGTATAGATTATGCTTTGATTGACCAGCCGACCGGACACTTAGCATATAACCCTTTTATTATTTAGGATTGTTGAGGCCTCAGGATGAAATCAGTCTGACTAAGCAACCTGGACTATGTAGCACCTCACGGAGCTGGAAGGGCGCTCTCCCCAGTTTCTGAATTCTTTTCCTCATTAGCTGATGAAGCAGAAGCTTCCTGTGCCCTCTCCTGGCTTGACTTTGAAACTGCATAGCGTGACATTCTTTCAACTTCACCCGGCGGGTCTTTCCTTAGATAAATTCATGCTCTGCCTTCCTCTTCTCATTTTGGACCAGCGAGAGACCAAGAGGGCCAGGTACTTGGGTGTCTGGATACAAGTGGTCAGATTCATCAGGCTCCGATGTCCATCCAAAGGCTGATCTCACGTTCAAGTAGTACATGTTATTTTCTGTATTCAAAAATGATACTATTGCCGAAACCGGTTTGGCTCAGTGGATAGAGCATCGGCCTGCGGACTGAAAGGTCCCAGGTTTGATTGCAGTCAAGGCCATGTACCTCGGTTTCGGGCATTTCTACCTATGGGGGCGCGTGCAAGAGGCAGCTGATTGATGTCTCTCTCTCATCGATGTTTCTAAATCTCTATCCCTCTCCCTTCCTCTCTGTAAAAAATCAATAAAATATATTTTTTTAAAAAGGTGCTATTATTGGGGATGACTCCACGTGAGTGTGTGAAGTATTCCCTGAGGCATTGCTGAGGGTGGAGGTCACAGGGAAAAGAAGTAGAAGGGGGGAGATTTTGACAAACTTTGATGAAAGTATTTTGAACACGCTAAACAACATCTTTTTCTTTAGGGCCCGGGAACAAGGAAGGGAAAGGCACATGCCCGGGGTCTCGGGGCGGTTGGAGTGGAACAAGATCATGCCTGAGCTTGTGCAAGCACGGACACGCTCCAAGTGTTGGCTCCTGCGAGCCCTTGCATCATGCACCAGGCCAGAGGGGAGCCAGGCGCCCAGCTCAGATGGACATGGCGATTTCCTCATCCTTGGGCGGCCACAGTTTGGAAAGGGTTCAGGCCAGGCTGAGGGAACAGATCATGTTTTGGCTGAAATCGTGATCTCCCCAGAGCTGCTCTCCACAGCCTGCAGCAGATCTGTTCAATCATTCGCTTGCTCATCAAACATTTATTCCTTGTGTTTTATTTTTAAAAATATTTTTATTGTTTTCAGAGAGGGAGAGGGAGAGATGGAAACATCCATGAGAGAGAGAGAGAGAGAGAGAGAGAGAGAGAGAGAGAGAGAGAGAAGACCATTGATTGGCTGCTCCCTGCACGCTTCCAACTGGAGATCGAGCCTGCAACCTGGGCATGTGCCCTTGACTGGAATTGAACCTGGGATCCTTCAGTTCATAGGTTGATGCTCTATCCGCTGAGCCAAACTGGCTAGGGCTATTACTTGTGTGTGTGTGTGTGTGTGTGTGTGTGTGTGTGTGTTCCTTTTTAAAAAAAATATATTTTATTGATTTTTTTTTTTTTTTTTTTTACAGAAAGGAAGGGAGAGGGATAGAGAGTTAGAAACATTGATCAGTTGCCTCCTGCACACTTTCTACTGGAGATGTGCCCACAACCAAGGTACAAGCTCCTGACCAGAATCAAACCTGGGTACTCCTCAGTCTGCAGGCCAACGCTCTATCCACTGAGCCAAACCGGTTAGGCCAGTGGTCAGCAAAGTCATTAGTCAACAGAGCCAAATACCAACAGTGCAATGAATGAAATTTCTTTTTTTTACAGAGAGGAAGGGAGGGAGATAGAGAGTTAGAAACATCGATGAGAGAGAGACATCAATCAGCTGCCTCCTGCACGCCCCCTCCTGGGGATGTGCCTGCAACCAAGGTACATGCCCTCGACCAGAATCGAACCTGGGACCCTTCAGTCCGCCCACTGACGCTCTATCCACTGAGCCAAACCGGCCTCGGCTTGAGAGCCAAATTTTTTAAACTTAAACTATATAGATAGGTATATTGTTATTAACTTAATTAGGGTACTCCTTCAATCGCACTGTACATGGTATTTTGTGGAAGAGCCACACTCAAGGGGCCAAAGAGCCGCATGTGGCTTGCGAGCTGCAGTTTGCCGACCACTGGGTTAGGGCTATTGTGTTTTTACAAGACACCTCATCTAGAGGCTGGCTTAAAAGATGAAACAGGTACTGGGAGTTACAGTCTACTACAATGGTGCTCTGGAACCGTTATTCTGTGTTGGTCCACAGAGAAAATGATACAATTTGTGTGTCCCACTGAGGTAGACTGGGACAGAGTGGGGAGTAGGCTTGGGAGCATTTGTATTTGTTTTGGTAAAAAAAAATTAATTACACTTTCTACATATTGTTTAATTATCATTTTTTAAAATACATTTTATTGATTTTTTACAGAGAGGAAGGGAGAGAGATAGAAAGTCAGAAACATCCATGAGAGACATTGATCAGCCGCCTCCTGTACACCCCACAGTGGAGATGTGCCCGCAAGCAAGGTACATGCCACCGACTGGAATCGAACTTGGGACCTTTCAGTCCGCAAGCCGATGCTCTATCCACTGAGCCAAACCGGTCTCGTAATTATCATTTGAATCATAAAATGAAAGCATTCGAAACAGCATTAAATATTGAGCTTAGCCCGGCCTGTGTTGCTCAGTGGTTGAGCATCGACCTATGAACTAGGTCAGGGCACAGGCCCAGGTTGTGGGCTTGATCCCCAGGGAGCGTGCAGGAGGCAGACGATCAATGATTCTCACCATCAATGTTTCTATCTCCCTCTCCCTCTCTGAAATCAATAAAAATATATTTAAAGAAAAAAAATGAAAACAGTTACAAAAGTGAAAATATTTCAAGAAATGTCTTCTTTGTCTTTCATTAACAACTATGCAATGGAAATGTCTTTTGATAACATTAGTGGACTTTAAATTCAATCAAACACATGTCAAACACTTTTAAGTGATGACAGAGCTCTGATTAAAGAATGTTCCTTGGCAGTTGATATCCCCTTGGTATGTACTGCCACTCACTGTGTATGGCCAGCTGGATTCTGTGCTGATTGGCCAATGTCTGCACCATCTCAGATGCTAACTATTTTCACCTTCATCCTGCCCAGAAGCATTATTGGAGCAGCCACCCTGAGGGTAGCTTGGACACCGGATGGAAATGGATGGAGGTATCTGATACCACGTGAAGACAGATCAGCCATCCGGGGATGCTCTGGCCACACCCCCAACCCGTCTCCCAGCTCCTTCCCTCCTGCACCTCGAGTTGTTGCTCTTGCTCTGTGGGTCCCTGGGACCCAGCTCCCCTAGCAGGGCCCGGGCCCTGGTCCAGGATGTGCTGCAGGGCACTCTGCAGCTGGCCTCTGAGGTGAGCATCCAGGTGGGGACACATGGCAAGCACATATGTCACCGATCCTGCGGCCTCCTCGTGGGGATTGCAGGGCAGGGTGTCAGACTCTGATTGGACCAGCCGCTTCTTGGGTTGCCCAGAATGACTGGCCTCACTGGTGCCCCAAAGACTGGGGGATCTTGACGTTGTGTTCCACTTGTAACCCAAGTGCAATGACCGCCGGCCAGGACACACTGTGGCAAATGAAATATACAATGACAACACGACCTATTATTGATCCATGTGTGGCTTCTAATTGGCCCTCATGTAATCCTCATCAGAACAGCCAGTAAGGACCATCGTCCCATTTTACAGAATGGAAAACAGGTTCCACAGGGCGAGTTGCTCAGGTCGACGTGGTAAGTCCATCCTTCCCTAACTGATGCCTCAGGGACGCACCCATTGGTGGGCTGAGGAAAACAACCAGTTATTGGGGTGACGGCTTCACTTGCAAGTTTTGAGGGGCCGAAACCGGTTTGGCTCAGTGGATAGATCGTTGGCCTGGGGACTGAGGGGTCCCGGGTTCGATTCCAGTCGGGGGCACGTACCTTGGTTGTGGGCACATCCCTGGTTGGGGGTGTGCAGGAGGCAGCTGATCAATGTTTCTAACTATCTCTTGCCCTTCCTCTCTGTAAAAAAATCAATAAAATATATTTTTTAAAAAAAGAAAATTTTGAGGGACAATTTAATTAGCAAATAATAGAAAAGATCAAACATGAAATGCCAAAGAAACATTGTGCTTAAGGAGGGCTACTTAGAACTATGCACACACACACACACCCCTCCCTCCGGCCACCCCACCTGCTGGAGCGGGGATGACTTCTCTTCTCTGCCATCAGTGACTGAGATACACTGATTAAACTCTTTTTCTGATTCCAGATCTCATCCTTATCGCAGGTCGAAATCGTTACGGTTTTAAGAGAGTTTCAGAGTGGTTGAAGCGTGGGTTTCAGCTGAGCACTGGGAGTGCGGAGCTGGGAGCTGTGGGGGCGCATTGCAGGCTGAGGACGAGGCATGAGCCAAGTTAGGGGGCGAGAGAGAGGGGCTGTGGAAGGAACAAGTACATGGCGATGTGTCATGGGAAACACATGAGGAAGGTGGGTGGCTTCAGGCTTCAGGCTTCAGGCAGTGTGATCTGCAGAGAAGTGTGTGTGATAACAACAGCGGTGAGACCCGTCAGACGCTAGAGGCGGGAAGGCCTGATCCGGAGCAGCTGCAGAGGGGAGGAGAGGAGGGCTCGCATGCAGGAGACCGAAACCGCCAGGACTCACCAGAGGTGGAGGTGGAGGTGGAAAGTCCGCTGAACTTGCAGCCCGCTTCCGGTGCTGTCAAAACCCCCGAGAGGTGGCTCAGTGGTTGAGGGTTGACCTAGAATCCAGGAGGTCACGGTTCAGTTCCAGGTCAAGGGCACATGCCCCGGTTGCAAACAGCCAATCGATGATTCTCATCATTGACATTTCTCTCTCTCTCCCTCTCCCTTTCTAAGACCAATAAAAATATAAACAACAAATCCAAAAAGCACCGGGTGGATTGATGATTTTCTTTCATCATTGATGTTTTTTGTTTTGTTTATTTTTTAAAATATGTTTTATTGACTTTTTACAGAGAGGAAGGGAGAGAGATAGAAAGTCAGAAACATGGATGAGAGAGAGACATCGATCAGCCGCCTCCTGCACGCCCCACACTGGAGATGTGCCCGCAAGCAAGGTACATGCCCCCAACTGGAATCGAACCCGGGATCTTTCAGTCTGCAAGCCAACGTTCTATCCACTGAGCCAAACCGGTTCCGGCTCATCATTGATGTTTCTCTCTCTCTCCTTCTCTCTTCCTCTCTGAAAGAAAAGAAAAGAAAAAGCACCCAGATGGCCAGGTAGCGCTGGGTGACGCAATGACTGAAATCTGGGGTGCGTGTGGCCTGCCTCCCGGTGAGAATGGTCACGGAGGTCAGACAGGCTAAGGAGATCAGGGTGCCCCTGGCCGGAGAGGCCCCGAGGGAGAGCCACCCACAGGGCGTGTTCAGCTGCACAACCGCAGAGAGAGGTTGGAGGCATTGCCCCCGGGTGCCTGACACCCAGTGGGCACTCACATTTGTGCGAGGAGAGAGGAAAAGCCAGGAGGCAGGAAGCGCAGCACAAGCGACCTGAAGCAGAGGTGGAATCCGGGCAGGACCCAGAGATTTTGTTTTTTGTTCCAGGAAACGTGGGCACCTGCTCCCGGCAGCCTCTTCCAACCCTAACAGCCCCCACTGGCCATTAGGAAGCTGCCCGCCCCGCAGAGGAGGCCGGTGGGCGGGGTTTAATGGCTACGCCCCGCCCCCTCTCCTTCCCTCCTCCCCTTCCCCCCACCCCTTCTCCCTTCCCCCTGCCCCCTCCCCGCAAAGGTTAGGATTTCATGCAAACTGGGGCCTTTCCCTTCCCTCCCCACCTCTGGAAGTTAAAAAAATATGTAAATGCCACCAAGTGGCTGATGTCACCTCATGCAAATCACTCCCTTTCCCCCACAGGACGCCACCCCCCCTCTGAACCCCCCCAGAGGCAGAGGCCTGCAGCCTGCAGCCATGTGGGCTTTGCCTGGGAGACCTTTATTATTATTTTAAAATGTATTTTATTGATTTTTAACAGAGAGGAAAACAGAGCTAGAAACATGGATCAGAGAAAAACACACATCAGCTGCCATCTGCATACCCTCAGCTGCCAACTGCATACCCTCAGCTGCCAACTGCATACCCTCCCTTTACCGGATCCAAACCTGGGACCTTTCAGCCCACAGGCCATTGCTCTACCCACTGAGCCAAACCGGCTTTGGTGCCTGGGGGACCTTTTAAAAAGTGTGTTTAGAAGGGCCCCCTGCTTCCCGAGACTCCCAGCCAGACATTATTTTTCAAGAGGCATCTGTTCTTGCTCTCGTTTCCCTGCAAACCCCACGGGTAGAAGCAGCTGCCGGGGTCCCCGGGGGGCGCACACACCTGGACAGGGCGCTTAGGGAGTTCGGGCCTGGCTTCCCGCACCAAGAGAGCCAGAGGCCAAAGTGCAGGAGGGGGGGGGGGCGCGGAGAGACGGCGGCCGGGCCCTCCCCCGCGCCCCGCCGGCGCCCCTGCCCTTTGAGCCCGGGCCGGCGCGGGCACCAGCGCCCCGTGGCCGCGGGGACAGGCTGCGCCAGGCGGCGGGCGATGCTGCTGCTGCGGCGGCTGCTGGCGGCCCGCGGGCTCGCTCGTCCCGCCGCGGGGCTGGGCGACCCCCGGCGCGCTGCCTCCGACGCCCCCCGGAACGTGCCCCCCAGCTCCGACGTGGTGGCGCGGCCCGTGGGCGTCTGCTCCATGATGCGGCTGCCCGTGCAGGCCTCCCCCGAGGGCCTGGACGCCGCCTTCGTCGGGGTGCCCCTGGACACGGGCACCTCCCACCGGCCCGGGGCGAGGTAAGGCCCCGGACTGACGCCGGGACGCGTGGCTGGGGGACCTGAGGGCCAGCCGGGCAGACGCATGGGGGCCTCTGCTCGCCAGGGCCAGGTGGGAAGCTGGCGCCTGGCTCCAAAGGGCCCCTAAGCCTCTGAGAGTCGATTTCCCTTCTTCTTTATCGAGCACGACTGGCCTTCCCTGGCAAAGAAAAGGGGGTTCTCTGACCCACCGACCGGGGCATCTCCAGGCCGTGGCCCCCAGCCTTGCGGGATGGAGGCCGGGGACAAGGCCAGCGCACAGTGGCAGGGTCCATTCGAGCACTTAAGCAGCTGGACCCCCCTTCCTGCACCTCTAGGGGTCACCTGCTGCAAGAATGGCTCAGACCAAGGCCCTGGCCGGGTCGCTCAGTGGTTAAAGCGTGAGGCCTGATAAACCAGCTTGCAGGTTCCAGCCCCCCCGGCCAGGGCACCGCCAGGAGTCAGCCAGTGAATGCACAGATGCATAGAACAATAAACGGATCTCTCTCTCATCCATCCGTTAAAAAAAGAAGAATTGCTCAAATCAAGTCAGTTTTTCGAAAGTCAAGTCAGGGACAGTAACATTCATTTTTCTAATTATTGAGCTTCAGCTGTTTCTGACTCAGCTCAGCAGCAAATACATCTGACTGCTGGTCTGTATAATGAATGCCACTTTATTTTTTATTTATTAATTTTCATATATATATATTATTGGTTTTTTACAGAGAGGAAGGGAGAGAGATAGAGAGTTAGAAACATCGATGAGAGAGAGACATCAATCAGCCGCCTCCTGCACGCCTCCTACTGGGGATGTGCCTGCAACCAAGGTAAATTCCCTTGACCAGAATCGAACCCGGGACCCTTCAGTTCGCAGGCCGATGCCCTGTCCACTGAGCCAAACCGGTTTTGGCGAATACCACTTTACTAACAGTCTACCCAGTGCAAGGTACTTCGCATAAGTAATTTCGGTTAACTCACAACAACGAGATAAGGTAAATATTGTCATTGTTTTCCAGGTTCGGAATTTACCCAATACCATTCAGTAAGTCGGTGAAGGGTGGGCTTCTTCATTCTTTCTCTCTTCTAAAAAAAATCTATCTTTATTATTGAGAATATTACATGCCCCCCCATCTTTAATCTCTTCAATATGCAGCCTGGAACAGTGATTCTTGATCAGGTATTTTGGCCCCCAGGGTTTTTCTGGGCAGAGTCTGGAGGCATTTTTGGGTGTCAGAACCTGCCGGAAGGGGTGCTACTGGCATCTAGTGGGATGCTCTAGACATCCTTCAATGCACAAAGATGCGCCTCCATAACATCCAGCCCCAAATGCCCCTAGTCCAGAGGCTGAGAAGCCCTTCCCTCGATGGGGCCTCTAAGCCTTTAGGGATGCTCACAGAACCTTCCATCTTCTTCCAGATTTGGACCCCGACGGATCCGGGAAGAATCAGTGATGCTTCGGACAATCAACCCCAGCACGGGGGCCCTGCCCTTCCAGTCCCTCATGGTTGCAGACCTCGGCGACGTGAACGTCAATCTTTACAACCTGCAGGACAGCTGCCGCCTAATTCAAGAGGCCTATCAGAAAATCGTGGCTGCTGGCTGTGTGCCTCTGACCTTGGGTAATGGCATTGGCAAGGGCAAGGGCAAGGGCAGCTGGCTGCGCTCCGGAATAACTCGTCCTGTTGTCCAACACAGCTGCTTCTCCAGGGCAAGCCACTGGGAATTCGGGGACAGTAGCATAGGCCTGTTATTAATGCAGGTACACTGTATCTTCATCCCCAGGGAGAGGGTCTTTAAAGGATGGACTAGTGTGACAGATCAGAGGGAGGCATTCGCCTCTGTGCAAAATTTAAGGGGTGCCCCCAAAGGCTACAGTACTCTCGATTTTCCATTTTTGCCTCAGGCTCCTCTGTGGCTTAGAACAGCACCGTTACTGGTCCCATCTTTCTTTAAAATTCGTCACGGATTCTCTCTCTTTTTAAGTATGTTTGTTACAGCTGGGACAGGGAAACCAGGAGGGGCTTAGCAACAGGTGGGGCTGCTGGGGTTCCCAGGAAAGTCAGAGAAAAGGGGCCTGGGAGACAGGATCGGGGTGTTTTTCTTTCCATGAAATTTTGTTTTGTTTTATGTTACCTTCAAAGGGTATTTATCTTGATGACTGAGTTTCTCGGCACCCCTTCAGTTTTGCATCACCTGGGGAAGGCTGCCAACAGGGGCGCGGTGTGACCTTTGAACTATTTCAAGGACAGTGTACTAGTGACTTTGAGAGAACGGGGTGCTTTCCTTCTTAGCAGGGTCTCCATCGACCCCTTCCCCTCCCCTACCTTGTGCACTCTCGCTGTAGCATCTACTTCTCTCTGGTTCACAAATAGTTAAAACGACACAGGCCTTTTTCAGGTTAGCAAATGAACGCTTGCCTCAGCCCAGAGCCTGCTGGAACATAGTGGTTTCTGGAAGGCCCGATTTGAAATCTCAGCTCTCCCCCTGCCCCCAGCCTTTTAGGCCTCATCTTCTCATCTGTAAAATGGGAAGAATAATAACAGCACCTACCACTTCCTGTCATGCGAGAGACATAGAAAGACAGTTCATACAAAGAGCCCAGCATCGTGCTTGGCATACATAGAGCTTCAATAAATATCGCCTCTTATGACTAATAGGTATGCATAGGAATACTTTTCTAGGCCTGTGCTATCCAATACCGTAGCCACTAGCTGCATGTGGCTATTAAGCCATTGTTTAAATAATTAACACATTATTACTTATTGCTTTAAAATAAAAATTCAGTTCCTCAGTTGCATGAGCCCCATTTTAATAGCCACACGTGATTCGTGGCCGTCACATTGGCCAGTGCATGTACAGAACATGTCCATTCATTGGACAGAGCAGTTCTGGGCGTTCCACTTGTAAGCCTTGATTTGTTTCACTTCCTCTTTTATTTATTTTTTTAAATATATTTTATTGATTTTTTTACAGAGAGGAAGGGAGAGGGATAGTTAGAAACATCAATGAGAGAGAGACATCAATCAGCCGCCTCCTGCACGCCCCCCACTGGGGTTGTGCCCGCAACCAAGATACATGCCCTTGACCAGAATCGAACCTGGGACCCTTCAGTCCCCAGGCCGACGCTCTATCCGCTGAGCCAAACCGGTTTTGGCTAACTTCCTCTTTTAAATGGCAATGTCATTTCAAACACCCAGTGTTCCTTTCCTCACGGAACAGAATCTTACTTTAGCTGGGGTTGCAGTTCTTCAGTCTAATAGAAAGGGGGGCAGAGAGAATCGGGCAGGCTGCGGATTGTTCCGTGTCATGCACAGCCCTCTCCTCTTATCCGCATTCAGAGGTGTTCCTTTTGCTCGTTGCAGGCGGAGACCACACAATCACGTATCCTATATTGCAAGCCGTGGCCAAAAAGTAAGTCTCAATTACCTGGGCCCAAGCCAGGTTTCCCAATTCAGGTGCCGGGAAATGAGTTGTTTCAAGCTGCCAGCTGGCATCGGGTGACCTCTGCTGGCTCAGGTGATTGGGGATGATCGGAACTCCCCGGCTGAGTCGCTGTTATGGATCGACATGAAGGTCGGCCTCCAGGCGTCCCTGTCAGTCACCAGCGAGGAGTGAAGACTATTATTAACACTCCCGGCCGCCTGCTGCCTGCCCTTGGCCTGGGTCTGCTCTGGGCCGCACGCTCCGTGTTTGCCTCTGTTGGGGGAAGATGACCCCCAACCCCCGTGAACGTGTTTCTGTTTTGCTCAGAGGCCAGCCCTAAAGATGGACAGGCTCAGTGGCGCTGCTTGCGGAGGAGCGGCCCCTGTTTTTTGTGTTTTTTTAAAAATATATTTTATTGATTTTTCACAGAGAGGAGGGGAAAGGGATAGAAAGCCAGAAATATCGATGAGAGAGAGACATCGATCAGCCGCCTCCTGCACACCCCGTACTGGGGATGTGCCCACAACCAAGGTATGTGCCCTTGACCGGAATCGAACCTGGGACCTTTCAGTCTCCAGGCCGACGCTCTATCCACTGAGCCAAACCGGTTTCGGCTGTTTTATTTTTTATTTTTTTTCCTACAAGAGCTCCTTCCCCAGAAAAGCTGGGAGAAACTGGCTTTCCCAGGAGCAGAAGTCTCCTAGGGACGGACTGACTGCCAATTAGTTTGAGAGAGAGACAGATGGGCCACGTTGGTGGCCGCTCCAGAATTCAGAGAGGGGAAAGACATGTGGGTGGAACTCTGATGGGTGGGTGGGTGGGTACAGTCTTTTCTCGAGGGGGTGTTTGCCTAGCGTTGCTTTGGATTGTGTATTTCTTTTTCTTTTTTTAAAAAATATATTTTATTGATTTTTTTACAAGAGGAAGGGAGAGAGATAGAAAGTCAGAAACATGGATGAGAGAGAGACATCGATCAGCCGCCTCCTGCACGCCCCATAGTGGAGATGTGCCCGCAAGCAAGGCACGTGCCCTTGACCGGAATCGAACCTGGGACCCTTCAGTCCACAGGCCGACGCTCTATCCACAGAGCCAAACCGGTCTTGGCGGATTGTGTATGTCTTGTGGGTGGCTAGCAGCGTGGATGGAGATGATGGTGAGAGCTGGGTCCACGCTGCCTCTCAGGGCTACAGCTGGAGGACGGCAGCTGAGCCACCCCTGGTTGGCACCCGCCCAGCTGTCCCCACCTGTAAGTGAGGAACTTCTGGGCGACAGGTAGTGGGTGGCAGCTGAAGCACCTATTCCGGGCCTGACTTGATTGCTCGGAGACGCTCAGTCATTTGAAGACAGAAACCAGCTGCAAGGCCTGTCACTGTTGCCCGGTCTCCCCTCCTGGGCTCTGCACCCTCATGGAGTTTTGGGGGCCTGCAGGGGTGGCTGGGCTCCGTCCCGGTGAGGAGGCCTGGCCGCTGAGCTGCCCTGCTGTCCCCAGGCATGGCCCGGTGGGGCTGCTGCACGTGGATGCTCACACGGACACGACTGACAAAGCCCTGGGAGAGAAGATCTACCACGGGACGCCCTTCCGCCGGTGCGTGGAGGAGAAGCTTCTGGACTGCAAGCGCGTGGTACAGATCGGCATCAGGGGCTCCTCCATGACCTTGGATCCCTACAGATACAGCCGGAACCAGGTGACAGACTGCATGGCCTGCCCTCTGTCCCCCGCCTGCACAGTGCCTTTCTCTCCGCTGCTCACTCAGGGGCAGCCCTGTATTCCACAGGGGCTTTCATAAGCAAGTTCAGGAAAGTGGGGGGGAGGGGGGTCAGTGGATAGAGCATCAGTTTGGCTCAGTGGATAGAGCATCAGCCTGCGGACCGAAAGGTCCCAGGTTTGATTGGGGTCAAGGGCATGTACCTTGGTTGCGGGCACATCCCCAGTAGGGGGCGTGCAGGAGGCAGCTGATCGATGTCTCTCTCTCATCGATGTTTCTAACTCTCTATCCCTCTCCCTTCCTCTCTGTAAAAAATCAGTAAAATACATTTTTAAAAAACAAAGAAAAGGCGGGGGAGGCAGCAGAGAGGAGTGAGGGTGTCAGTTCACGAGGCAGAGGAGGCCTCCTATTGCTGGGTGGGGAGACTAGCAGAGACGAAACCAGTCCTGGGGTGTTGCTGGCTTGGAAAAGAGCTGGGGAGATCCCCACTGAGGCGAGGGGACACCTTCGTTCTCCTCTTGGACCCCCTGGGCAGAGTGGCTCCCAGGTGGACACACACAACAAGACCCGACAGGAGCCGAGACCGGTTTGGCTCAGTGGATAGAGCGTCGGCTTGCGGACTGAAAGGTCCCAGGTTCGATTCCGGTTGGGGGCATGTACCTTGTTTGCGGGCACAACTCCACTGTGGGGCGTGCAGGAGGCGGCTGATCGATGTCTCTCTCTCATCGATGTTTCTGACTTTCTATCTCTCTCCCTTCCTCTCTGTAAAAAATCAATACAATATATTAAAAAAAAAAAAAGAACCGACAGGAAGAGCCCAGCCCCCATGCACAGGCCGGTCTCCCGGACAGAGCGGTTCCGGAGGTGCTCGGGGGAGCTGTCCGGGGTTTCTCGCTCTTTAGCTGAGCTTCCCTCTGATCCCGTCCCCTTTGGTCAGCTTTGACTCTCCCCCTGCCTTACCCATCCTCCTCCCTTCATTCCTCACCTGTAACACGGGGTGATAGTTCCCTCCTCATGAAGGTTCAGGGTCCAATGCGATGGGTGCATAGCGCTTGGCATGGGCTTGGCGCAGGGAAATGCCCAGGCCGGGTGCCCGGCAGAAGCCCTGACCCCCCGTTCCTCCCTGCCTCCGTGCCCAGGGCTTCCGTGTGGTCCTGGCCGAAGACTGCTGGCTGAAGTCGCTGGTGCCTCTGATGGCAGAGGTGCGGCAGCAGATGGGCGGCAAGCCCATGTACATCAGCTTCGATATCGACGGCTTGGATCCTGCCTATGCCCCGGGCACAGGGACGCCGGAAATTGCTGGTCTCACCCCTAGTCAGGTACGGAGGCTCCATCGATGCCCATTCCTGGGGGTGAGGATTTTTTTAATTTAATTTCTTTATTGGTTGCGGGGTTACATATGTGTCCTTATTCTTCCATCAATCCCCCACCCCCACCCCCCACCTCTGGAGGTGAGGATTTTTTTAAAAATATATTTTATTGATTTTTTAAAAATATATTTTATTGATTTTTCAAAAGAGGAAGTGAGAGGGATAGAAAGTCAGAAACATCAATGAGAGAGAGACATCGATCAGCCGCCTCCTGCACACCTCACACTGGAGATGTGCCCAAAAGCAAGGTACATGCCCCTGACCGGAATCGAACCCGGGACCTTGCAGTCCACAGGCTGACGCTCTATCCACTGAGCCAAACCGGTCTCGGCAAGGGGTGAGGATTTTTAATGCCCTGCTTTTCTGGGCCTTGTGGTGAGTCTTCGGGACTCAGGCTAGGATTTTTTTTTCCCTTTTTCTTACAGTAGTGATTAAAAAATAATTCTTTATTGTTGGAAGTATTACATGTATCCCCTTTTCCCTCCCAGGATAGGGTTTTAAAAGCCGGGCACGTCAGCCTTTACATTCTCGGGGCCCCCTAGGTTTGAATACTGACTCACTGAGGACTGAGTTTAGCCACAGCCCTCACTTCTTATCGGGGTGTGAGTCTTGCATTTGATTTTCCTGCTGCTGGTCCCTCTGTAGTTGGTCCCTGGGAACAGTACTGTAGCGCCCCTCTCAAAGACATGAAGCCTGTCATTTTGAGGTTAGCGTTTTATTTTTTACTTATTTTTAAAATACATTTTATTGATTTTTTACAGAGAGGAAGGGAGAGGGATAGAGAGTTAGAAACATTGATGAGAGACATCGATCAGCTGCCTCTTGCACGCCCCTTACTGGGGATGTGCCCGCAACCAAGGTACATGCCCTTGACCGGAATTGAACCTGGGGCCTTTCAGTCCGCAGACCGACCCTCTCTCCACTGAGCCAAACCGGTTTCGGCTGGGGTTAGCGTTTTCATAAGTATGCACAGTGGGATTACCAAGGCAGTTCGAGTTTTAGAGCGACCCAAACAATTCCCCGTAGGATGTGCTGAGCATAAAGGCAGGAAGGCAGGCCTGGTTACAGCGAGAAGCTGAGCTCCAGGAGGTTAGGGCCTTTGGCTCACTACCCTGTCCCTGGAGCCTAGCGTAGTGCCTGATAACTAAATGGTAGGCACTCGAATTTCTCTCGCGAGGAAATGAAGATGGCTTAAGCCTAATCCATTGTCTCACAGCCTCTAAGAAAGGACGGTGGCAGCTGCCTCTTCAAAGCCCTTTCCCGTTCCCAGCAGAGATTTCCAAAACACAAACCTCGTTCCTCAGCGTCTCGTCCTTCGGGGCTTTGCACCGCACGATGGCCATTCCTTGAGACGAAGCGATTCTTCCTCCCATCCCCTGCTGACCCTGTCTCCCCGCCGTGTCTGACTCGGGGTACTTCTTCATCTCGGTGCCCTTTCTCTCTGCCTGGGCTGGCCTGCCCCTGCTCAGCTGCTTGGTCCATTTATTGTGCTAAGTGTTTCCACCTTGGGGAGGCCTTCCCCACCTCTTCCGGCTGTTAGCGTTCCTATCCTCTGCTCCACCCGTTTTTCTTGAAGTCCTTAGAGATGCCATGGAGATGATTGGCTTGCTTGTTCCCATCACCACACTGTGGAGCCCTCCGGAGCAGGGACGGGGCATGGGTCAGCTGTGATGCCCACCAGGGTGGCTGGCACTCGGTCAATGCTCACTGAGGGAAAGAAAGCAATGGTTCCGAGTCAGAAGGTGGGCACGTGTTGGTAGAGATCACTCAGGCCTCCCTTGTTTTTCTTTCTCGGTCAATGATTTCCACGTGGCTTGGTTGTGAACAGGCTCTGGAGATCATCCGGGGCTGTCAAGGCCTGAACGTGGTGGGCTGTGACCTTGTGGAAGTCTCACCGCCATACGACCCTTTCGGTGAGTAAACCAGAAACCTGTGATCCGCAGGCTGCTAGGTCAGATTTGATTAAGCTAGTTAATAGGTAGCAGATGGATGGGTCCTTGTAACTCAGGAACCTGCTGAGTACGTCCTACAGTGAAGAAAAGCAACCTGTTATTGCGCACCTTACAGACACAGCTAATGAGCCCTCACCAAACCCTGGAAGTGGCTAAGTGTTACTGGCTTGCCCACTTGTCAGCAAAAGCAGGAACAAGCCTGCAGTTTAGTGACAGGGTGGTACACTGCCATCTCACTGGTATTTTAGGAAAAGTGAATTCCCAAAGGATAAATAACAGTGACTAATGAATAAAGTGGGGAGTTCATTGGCTTGGAGAGATGCTCAAAGCAGATGCCAGTCTCATCATTTTAATTTAGGAAACCTTACAGTCAGGCCTACTAGCCTCAGAGGATAGACAATAAACACAATACACACCATTATTATACGTTTCCTTTCGGAGAGTAAACAAAGAATCTTCTGTATTTCAAAATACTATGTCCAAGTGATTGATGGAGCAGAATGCCAGGGAAAGCGTGTCTGTGAGTTGGCTGGCCGGCCCTGAAAGGATACGGAAGGCGGGATCTCGAAAAGGAAGAGAAGGGGCAGAGGGCTGAGCAGTCCTGGGAGGGGTCTTCACGCTGGGTTTCCTTCTCCGTAGGAAACACGGCCCTCCTGGCAGCCAACCTGCTGTTTGAGATGCTGTGTGTTCTCCCCAAAGTGAGAGTCGTCTGAACCTCGTGTTCCTCAACATAGAAGAACAGGTGGCATCAAAGAGAAATTCGCAAGCATCTGCCGGTACTAAAGAGTATGTGCCAATAAAGCTTCCTGCTCCGAGTGTCACTGGTGGCTGTAAAATCAGGGCACAAAGCAGAGCTCGAATCCAGACAGCTAACATTCCTAAGGAGTGTGAATTAACTTAAGAAAACAGTAGCACTTGTGCCGATTTCTTCCTTTAATGAAAGATGATGGAGGATAAAGGGGGAAGGGATGGAGAGGTCAGTTCAAAGTTATCTCAAAGTTGGAGGGATGAAATAAAAAGACTATGACGGAATACCGTATAAACCTCCCTTATTTCTATAGGATCTTCCTTTAAAGCAGGGGTGGGGAACCTCTTTTCTGCCAAGGGCCATCTGGATATTTAGAACATCCTTCGCTTCCTATCAATTTATGTTGCTATGAAAAAAGCTGAGATTCATTGAATCTCCAGTCCCGCCTGCGGTCGGTCGCCTTGGCAGGGCCAGGCCAGATGAGTTCTCCAGCCTTATGCAGCCTTATTCCCCACCCTGGCTTTGAAAGAAAGTCACGGGAAGATCCTAAGAAACTTCCCACTCCAAAGCCCAGGAGGGTACAGGAAATGCCTTCTCAACCAGCCGACACCAGCTGGCCTCCCGAGAGCCCCCCAAGACCCTTCCTCAAGCTGGTTTGCATGATCTGCTCTTCCAGCTGCCATCCTCCGGGACAGTGGTTCCTGAAATCTGCAGTCGCCAAGTGCTGATCGTGAGCATGTGCCGAGTGACTTGCAAACTCGGTTCCGCTGGGAACGTGTCCACGATAAATCATCTCCATGCAGGAGCTACCCGTAATCATCACACATTAAAATAGTTTATTTCTGTTTCCGGTCGGTCATATTCTTAAAACAAAAATAACATCAGCTTTAGTTATGTTCACAATACAAAACAAAAACAACATAAAAAGGACACCGTTTGCCAAATAAGTTATTTGTTCCTAAGAGTATCAAAAGTGCAAAATATTCACTTACTTTTCAGATCTGTCTCCGAAGGCTAATTTTACAAACTGAACACAGAGAGTCAGCAGTTGCGGCACTGCATTTGTTTTCAAGGGACAATGGCAGGTGTTTGGGTGGGAGCAACCTTTCATTTGGTAAAATGTTTCGCATCAGCTTTTGAAGAGTTTTCCTAAAAATTTTTGTGAGTGTTTGCTTCTAAATCCCATTTCCCAAACAAAGCAAATCATCCAAACACATTCAGATCTCATTTCTCTTTACATCAGGAAAACATCTATGTACTGAATGAGGAGAAATCAACCTCTTATTTGGAAACCACAATCATGTTTCACGGTCAGTGAGGGATGGCAGGGCGACCACGGTACCCAGTGGAAGGGAGGGCAGCCTTGCTCACGGAACCAGCTGAGCTGGGGCTGCCCACCTCTGCGTTAGACAAATCGTGCCCCGACCCCTTGGCAAGAAAGAAATATTTGGTAAATGGGTGTGTTTTCTCCAGACTTTTAAGACCAGTCTTCATCCCCATCTGCTCAACATGATGTGGAGACTCTCTCAACCAGAGCGAGCTACCTCTACAAGCATCCATGCTGTCTTTTGAAGATACATATTCGAAAACTAGGAAGCTGAAACCGAAACTGGGTCTGTGTGGTTACATACCTTAGGAAGAGAAATGGCGGCATTGGCTGAGCAGACTGTGGCTCATATATTTGACACAAATTCATGGGAACAACATTCAGGAGGAAAGGCTTGGTAGCCCAGGGTCAAGTTCGTTTTAAAGAGCGAGCTCCCAGTGTCCTCTTGGCAGACATGCCTGCCCCAGAGAGATCTGTAGAATTGGTGGACTGGCGTATTTACAGGGAATGTTTTCAATCCTGTTATCTTTCCACTCTTAGTGAAAATGGAAGGTGCTTTTTATCTTAATGATACATTTAAAAAAAAATCCAATCTGGTGAGGTTTTGGTTTTCAGAAATTATGGTCAGGAATCCCATTAGTCCCAGAAATGAAGATCTACCATAAAAGCAAAACATCCTCATCTAAGTAACCTGGCCATCAAGGACCCAGAAAATCACTTTGAGGACAGATGCCTCAAGGAGCCAAATGGATCCCGTGATCATTTCTACCTGCTCAGGTGCTCTCAGAAGCGGCCCTCCGAGTAAGGACCCACTTTTGGAGGGCCACGTGGAGAAGAAAGCCTGGCAGTGATTCTTTACCTTTTCCCTAACGCTGTAGATTCCACAAAAACTACAGAAATTCCTGGGCTCAAATAATTTACTTCTTGTCACTGGAGCTCGCCATTTCAGTTATTTGGGATCCAAATGTCTTAGTTTAAAGCGGTTATGACTACAGAAAACACTAATGTATTTTGTCCCATCACTGATCTTGACCTTTCACTTTACACATTGCCCTTAAAGGGCCATCTGCTTTGACAATGGAATAGACGACTCTGTGAGGCTGTCCATCCCCCACGGGTAGTTTTTCTGGAAAGAGAAAAGGTAAGCTCTCTAGCTCTGGAGTGATCCGGCCTGGCGCCCCTCTCACCATGAGCTGGTGCCGGGACCAACCCTGTAAGTGGGGGAGCAGCTGGAAGTTAAGAGTGAGATGATTAAGACGAGACATCACAATACAGGCCAGGAGCTCAGAGTTAAGCCTTTTGCAAAACGGGAGTCTAGCACTAGTCTGGGTTCACTTGTCACAAACGAAGACTCGAAGATACAGCACTTTGGGGGTGACTGCTCAAAATACGAGTGCTTGATACACAGCCGTGTCCGGCGTTTTACTAAAGAGACACCACGCGTGGCAGGTGGGAGCAATGTGTCTTCGGTATAACATCTACTGGCTTGTAGCAGCTTCTCTCTACGTTCAGAGAACAAGGTTCAAGTTATGGCTCCTAATATCCATACCCTAAGACAGACGAGAGACAGAAAGGCATCTACAGACACACGCATAAATGGCTCAAGACGTTACAGTACTTCCCGCCGTGAGGATCTCTCTCGGCTACTTCTCGTGTTGGGGGGACGCTCAGGAAGGGTCACTTCAGTCACTGCCCAGCCCTCCCCTCTCTCTTGCCTTGGGAAGAAACCCACACTCACATGCAGAACCCCCACTCATCCCTATCCGTTGAAAACCAGGGCTGACAAACGGCAGTAGGGGGATACCCCCAAAATATCCTTTAGCCACTTGCTGCCAGAAAGACTGCTAAACGTGAGATTGCGTGGATCCAGGCCTCTTGCAGGCGGTGGGTCCAGAAGCTGCTGTGGGCTGTCCCACGGTTACAGCATGCACCGCAGAAGCACAGCGGCCGGGGAGGTGCGGGTGGGGGGACGCGGGTGACCACCCAGCCAGCGACCAGCACACCAGGCTCCTGAGGTCCCGTCCTGGTACTGCTGCAGGGCAAGCCTCTGTGCTTCTCCGGGCACAGACACAGGACGGGGGAGGGGCCTCGAGCGCGGGACAGGCCGGAAGGGAAGGAGGAAGAGCGGTCTATTATAAATAGTGCGGCATTCAGACAGGAGAGAACACCCCCAAGGAACAGAGTTTCACTCCTAGGTTAGGACAGGACAAAGCAGGACAAAGGAGAGGTTCTTCTCGCACTGCTCTAGAAGAATCATCTAAAATCTAGGCGCTGTCCGTTGTGATCAACAGTCTGAGTCCCGCGGGTACCTGTGCGCAGGGCCTGCCGAGGGTCTGGGGGTGGCCGTCTCTCCCTGCGGCCCCTCAGTCTAGCTCAGGCCAGGACGGGATGTAAAACCTCTGCAAGGAGCCTTCCAGCAGGCGCTCCATCCACAGGGACAGCTTGCTCAGTTTCCCTTTGAGGGGCCGGGGCGCCAGGCTGCCGGGGGGTTTCCCTCGAGATTCCCCCGGGGGCAGGGCGGGGGACTCCAGCTCGCAGACCCCCAGCGCTTCCTCCTCTTCCAGTGTTTTCTGGGGCTTGAAGAGGCAGAAGTATTTCTTGTGGCCATTCAGGGCCAGCACGTAACCCGTGTAGTCCCGTTCCAAGAAGTGCTTGTCATACTGGTTGGGGATCGGGCCTGCGTCCTGAGCAAATTCTAGCAGGTATTCGAGCCACTCCCTGTGCTTATCGAGGGTCAGGAAGGAGAAGTGTAGGCAGCTGCTCCTGTGGAGGGAGAGAGGGAGGACTCAGGGGCTTCCTGACACGCGCGGCTGCCGGGCACACACAGGCCTGTCAGGTCAAAGAAGCGCAGGATTCACGCCGGGCGGGGCCAGGTGCAGACACCACGCAGGATCCCGCGGGAGCTGAGGGTGCCCCAACAGCGACACGCCACCCCCCAGCCCCCGGCTCCAGGAAAAGACACAAGAGTGGAGAATGCAGTGGTACCTCGAGATACGAGTGCCCTAACATACGAGATTTTTGAGATGCGAGCGATTTTTGCTTTGAAATACGAGCAACAGTTGAGATAGGAGTCATCGCGCAGATCGGCCGGCTGCACACGACCCACCAGTTTACCGCGACTGGATCATCTCATAGTTTCCCACGCCTCAAGGTTATGGAACGAATTAAACTCGTATCTCGAGGTACCATTGTAGTCAGTTTCCTGAAAGGGCCCCGGAAGAAGCGAGGGGGCATGAAGTCAGGGGAAAAGAAGGCGCCCTCAGGATGGCTTCGCCCTCTGGCTGAGAAAGGTCATGGCCATCACATCGCTGCCCAGATGTCGGGCCCGAGAGGAGAGGATGGAACTCCCGCTGGCCCCGCCTTCCCAGGTGTGCCTGTGGTCTCCCCGTCCCTCCCTCTCCCGCCGGCGCTTACCCCGTGAACGTGTAGACCTCCAGAGCGAACTTCTGCAGGAGGCTGGTCTTGGTGGCGTTGGACAGGATGAGGACCACGTTCATGTGGCCTGGCCTCAGGCGCACCAAGTTGCTGATGTACGTTACATCCGTGAGCTCAGTCACCTCCACGAAGCCTTTTTTAGGGACCCGGCTGTGAAGGAACATGGAGGAGTGAAGATGTTATCAGGGGCCCAGCCGGTGGGGCTCAGTGGTTGAGTGTTGACCTCTGAACCAGGTCACAGTTCGATTCCCGGTCAGGGCACATGCCTGGTTGTAGGCTCAATTCCCACTGGGCGGGGGGGTGGCCCGGAATGCAGGAGGCAGCCAATCAATGTTTCTCTCTCTCTCTCTCTCCCTCCTGTCCTCCCTCTCTGAAATCAATAAAAATATATTAAAACAAATATTATCAGGGTAGTGGAATGCCATTACATTTAAAAGAAACAAGCGGAAAAAAGGCTATGTTCGGAACATTTGAAATCTTGCTCCCCAGGATGTCATCAGTTTGGCTCAAATAAACTCATAAAAATTCTCTACCAAAAAAAAAAAAAAAAAAAAAAAAAAGGGCCCAGCCAGCATGGCTCAGTGGTTGAGTGCTGACCTATGAACCAGGAGGTCAGAGTTTGATTCCTAGTCAGGGCACATGCTCAAGTTGCAGGCTCTATCCTCAGTGTGAATCTTGCAGGAGGCAGCTGATTAATGATTTTCTCTCATCGTTGATGTTTTTCTCTCATCGTTGATGTTTTCTACCTCTCCCTTCCTCTCTGAATTAAAAAATATATTAAAAAAACAAAAACCCACTATGTTCTAACCAGACTAGATATTTTATTTAATACTAGAGGCCTGGTGCATGAAATTTATGCATGGGTAGGCTCCCTAGGCCTGGCCCTGTGTGTGGGGTGACTGGCAGGGCAATCGGGGCCTTAGTGCTGCCACCTTCCTCGGGCAATTGGAGCCGGCTGGCCGGGGGGCGGGACTGAGAGGTTGGCCAGCAGGGCCTGATTGGCAATCGATGGGGGCCTGTGGGCTGGTAGCAGCTCCTGCGTTGAGCGTCTGCCCCCTATTGGTCAGTGCGTGTCACAGCTGACAGGTCATTCTGCCGTCCAATTTGCATATTATGCTTTTATATATATAGATTCGAGAGCTCAACACACTAGCATTGGACGGTCCCTGCTTGGCAGTCCTGGGCCTACAAAGAGATTCTCAGTTGGAGCAGAGCAACTTTAGGATAAGACGCACCATTCTCTGCTTCCAGCTCACCTAGCATCTCTCTGATGTGTTTCTTTGTCTCCTGCCCTCACTGTTAAACCTGAGATTGAGAAAATGATGCCACTGAGCAGAAGGTCCAGGGTCTGCATGTGGAGAGGGTCTCAGTGACCAGGATTCAGTGGCAACTTTCCCTGTGCCCACCTCCCACAGCTGGAGGGGACCAGAGTTCTCTATACACATGGAATCAAACTCTGCTTTATGAGACCACACAGGTTGTGGGTCAACAGCCAGGGAGGTGGGCGTGGTGTTTTGTTAGACCAGGAGTGGGAAATGTCTGGTCCGAGGGCCAGAGAAGGCCCTCAAAATCATTGGGTCTGGCCCTGCCAACGTATCAGGGGTGAGTGAATTAAATGTTTGACCAAGTATAGCAGGCTAATTTTTAAGCTGATAATTTTGTAGGGCCCGAAAGTGATTTTATAAATACAGTGGTACCTCGAGATACGAGTTTAATTCGTTCCGTAACCTTGAGGTGTGGGAAACTATGAGACAATCAAGTCTCGGTAAACTGGTGGGTCGTGTGCAGCCAGCCGATCCTCGCGATTATTCCTATCTCAAATGTTGCTCGTATTTCAAAGCAAAAATCGCTCGCTCGACGGCCCGTATCTCAAAAATCTTGTATGTTAGGGCACTCGTATCTCGAGGTACCACTGACCCAAATGGCCCTTGGCGGGAGAAAGGTCCCCACCCACCTGTGTTAAGACCAACCTGGTGCTCTCTTTGGTGAAGCTGGACACGGTCTTCGTGGCCTTGTCCTGGGCTTTCCTTTTGTCTAGATGTTTGGACTCTCGATCGTAGTTTGAGTCACTAACGTGAGAAAAAAGGAGTTTTTAAAACCAGAGGACAAACCACCATGGGGCGCAGAAAGCCACGCCGCGAAGCTGGGGAGGGCTCACCAGAAGGCCTGGATGATGAAGGTGCCAAAGAGGACGAAGATGGCGGAGAAGGCCAGGGACAGGAGGGGTATCATTTCCCGCCTGAAACGAAGACAACAAGCTCACACCTGCTCCCTCTCCGTGGGCTGCGGTGACATCAATGAATGCTCTTAGGTTTCCTCTCTCTGGTTTTCTCAAAAGAACAAACCCACAAACACCCCCAAACCAAAAAGCTTTCACATCAATAAACACTTTCTATTTCCAAAGGATGAGAGTTCCTGGGGTGGGGAAAGCGGAGAGGCCCCTCAGACTGTTAGGATTCACAGATGGCTTATTTTAAGTTTAATTTTGTGTCTCAGTGTTATAGGCTGTGCCTGCTATATCCTGCAGAAGGAAACAGTAAGGGGGCAATAAAGGATTTAGATTGTGATCATGAAAGGGGGGCTGGGGGGTGGTAAATGGTGATGGATGGAGACTTGACTCGGGGTGGTGAACACAATACAGGATACAGATGCTGTGTTGAAGAACTGTGCCCCTGAGATCTGTGAAATTTTGTTAACCAGTGTCACCCCAATCAATTTAGTAAAAAGGAAAAACACACGCGTCGTGAGCCGGGAAGAACATTCCGACGTCAAGGGGATTAAGATGTACCCGGCAGGGAATGATCAATTCCTGACTGGCTTGTGCACCCACACATTGGATGACACGTGTGTCGGGCTCAGGGCTGGGCTCTGATGAGGACAGTCCCAGGCTCTGGGTCTGGAAAGGCAGCCGGTGGGAATGAGTCCATCAGCAAGTATAAAAAAGTGAAGTGCCGAAACCAGTTTGGCTCAGTGGATAGAGTGTGGACCTGCAGACTGAAAGGTCCCGGGTTCGATTCCGGTCAGGGGCATGTACCATGGTTGCGGGCACATCCCCAGTGGGGGGCGTGCAGGAGGCGGCTGATTGATGTGTCTCTCTCCCATCGATGTTTCTGGTTCCCTATCCCTCTCCCTGCCTCTCTGTAAAAAATCAATAAAATATATATTAAAAAAAAAAAAGTGAAGTTGTGGAAAGAAAAAGGGGAACAGTGTTGAAAATATGTAAACATTCTTCTTCCACCCCCCGCCTATGTTGAATATACACTCAAGTCAAAGAAGAATAGACTTTTTTCTAAGTACAGTGGTACCTCGAGATACGAGTTTAATTCGTTCCGTAACCTTGAGGCGTGGGAAACTATGAGACGCTCGAGTCGCAGTAAACTGGTGGGTCGTGTGCAGCCAGCCGATCCGCGCGATGACTCCTATCTCAAATGTTGCTTGAATTTCAAAGCAAAAATCGCTTGTATCTCAAAAATCTCGTATGTTAGGGCACTCGTATCTCGAGGTACCACTGTAAAAGCAGCATCCTGCCGTCAACAGAGCAAAAGAAACGCCATCTCCCAACGTTCCTACCAGTTGTTGTAATACAGGTCCTCCAGCCAGTCTGCGAGGTAGGCAGCGGCGGAGAAAAGCCACCGGACGAGGAAAATCTAGGGAGAGAATGAGTGATGGATGGTCAGGACCCAGTGCCTGAGCGCGTGCGCGAGAAGTGCTCACCCCAACACAGCGCTGCTGCTGAGCCTCTCCGTGGCCCTGGGAGCCACCAGCCCTGCCCAGCACCCACTCTCCTGGGCCACACGCTTACGGGGGCAAGTTCATCGATCAGGTCGGGGAGCACAGCTTCCGAGGACAGAAGAGTGGAGTCTGTCCTCAGCTGCTCGAGATAACTCAGGAGGATGAACTTATCATTCTCGCTCCCGGTCCAGGGGTCCTTCAGGGTCTTGTAGACCACCCTGCCTCCCATGTTGCGCCTTTCCAAGATGGACACCTGGGAGAAAAGAGAAGAAACATCAGCATTCTCAAACAATGGTACGTCACTGTTTGGTTTCTTTCAGAGAGGACGGGGAAAAGGGTCTAGGGAAGTCAGCAATAAACTCAAACACAGCTATGGATGAATATAAAACATTTAGGAGACATTGAAAGTTTTCTGACAAAAGAAATGATGGTGACTTTCTGAAGCTTCTGTTAAAGTTAAAGCTCTTCCTTTTACAGAGAGGAAATGAGCGATAGAAACATCGATCAGCTGCCTCCTGCATCCCCCGCCCCCACTGGGGATGTGCCTGCAACCAAGGTACATGCCCTTGACCGGAATCGAACTTGGGACCCTTGAGTCCGCAGGCCGATGCTCTATCCACCGAGCCAAACTAGTTAGAAAGCTCTTCCTTTTAATAAACTTGGTTCCACAACCTCTTACTAATAAATTTTGTTTGACAACCTCTTACTAACTTTTATAATACAGAAAACCTTTGTTTATTTAATTAATTAATTAATTAATTAATTTTAAAAATATATTTTATTGACTTTTTACAGAGAGGAAGGGAGAGATATAGAGAGCTGGAAACACCAATGAGAGAGAAACATCGACCAACTGCCTCCTGCACGCCCACACCGGGGATGTACCCGCAACCAAGGTACATGCCCTTGACCGGAATCGAACCTGGGACTCTTCAGTCCACAGGCCAATGCTCTATCCACTGAGCCAAACCAGCTAGGGCAGGAACCCTTTGTTTTTAGAGAGCTTCTCCACGACTCCCAGCAGGATGGAGAGAATGTCACGCAGCTGAGAGGGTGATGACAAAGGGGAGAAAGGAAGGAGAGATCAATGAGGGCGCTGTGAGTGCAGGAGGGGGTATTTCGCATTATCGCATTATCGGTAGCCTAAGGGAGATTTTGCAAACCAGATATGCAAAACTAGGCCTGCCACAGGCAAAACTGGTGAGAGGGATTGATGCTCTTCAATCTCTACTCATAGGAAAGGTGCTTTCTGTGAAGGTCAAAGGCCGGAAATCTAGGAGGTGGTCACCAGGGTGAAAGACTTCTAAGAGTAGGCTTTCCAAACAGGCTCAGCGATTTCTGGGTTTCCTGGGATTTGTATTCAAAACTCCCGAGGAGCCGAGACCGGTTTGGCTCAGTGGATAGAGCGTCGGCCTGCGGACTGAAGGGTCCGGGGTTGGATTCCGGTCGGGGGCATGTACCTTGCTTTCGGGCACATCTCCAGTGTGGGGTGTGCAGGAGGCGGCTGATCGATGTCTCTCTCTCATCGATGTTTCTGACTTTCTGTCCCTCTCCCTTCCTCTCTGTGAAAAATCAATAAAATATATTTAAAACAAACAAACAAACAAAAAAACAAAAAAAAACTCCCGAGGAAATAGGACACAGAATCGAGTGCGTGAAGAGCCGGGATCAGGACCAGGACGGGGACCACGACTCACCGCAGACTTCCCTTGGAACGCCTCGCCGTCCGGCAGGAAGGCCTTGGCAAACTCGGGCTGCCGGTTGCTGTAGGCGTGCATGAAGCGCAGTGTCTCCTGTGAGTTTGCCTGCGCGAAGTTCAGGAAGGCCTCAAAGGGTTGACTCGACTTGGCGGGCTCCGGCGTCAGTAAAACCACACAGTACCTGCACGCAACGGGGGACACCGTCAGCACTCCCGATGCCACCACCAGAGCCGGTGATGGCAGGTGAGGGTGAAGGAGAGGACGCGCTCATCAAGGAACCCCATTTACATTTACTAAAGACGTGAATAGAAACTAATGCAGGGGTCGGCAAACTCATTAGTCAACAGAACGGCAAACCTCGGCTCGCGAGCCGCAGTTTGCCGACCTCTGGTCTAAAGGGAGAAGATTTCCAAGTCGTTCCCGACATGCTTCTTTCCCAGACTGGTGATGTTTTCCCAGGCCGCCCTCTACCACTCCGGACTGTCTTCTGAGGCAACGGGCACCGAGTCCTGGAGGCAGACGGGCCTTGCAGAAGCCATCTGCTCTGCCCAAACCGGTTTGGCTCAGTGGATAGAGCGTCGGCCTGCGGACTGAAAGGTCCCGGGTTCGATTCCGGTCAAGGGCACGTACCTTGGTTGTGGGCACATCCCCAGTAGGGGGCGTGCAGGAGGCAGCTGATCGATGTCTCTCTCTCATCGATGTTTCTAGCTCTCTGTCCCTCTCTCTTCCTCTCTGGAAAAAATCAATAAAATATATTAAAAAAAAAAAAAAAAACACAAAGAAGAAGTCATCTGCTCTGGTTCTCCCACATCAGGCCGGGCCGCCCCTCTCGGCTCCCAGGCCGCCGCGCCTCATTCTGCAGGGCGTCCTTTGCAGTGGTTCCACTGGGGAGTTTAGCTTTCCATTCATTCATCCACTCTCCCAAGAGTTCCTGAGCGCTTCCTATGAGCGTGCCCTGGTGGGGCCTCTATTCGAGACCCGCAAAGACCACCCTGTTGTGGGGATAGTTACTCTCTCTCTCGTACTCCCTGTTTCTCTAAAGAACCAGCTCTCCCTGACACCTGGCTGAAGTCTACTCATCCTTCAGGTCTCAGCTGAAGTGCCACACGGCAGGGGGGTCTTCTCTAGCCCTGAGGGCAGGCTGGTACCTCCAAAGCTTAGTCCTAAGGGACCCTGAATGAACACACCCCACTCCTGGAACAGTGGTCAGTCGATGTTTGCTACATAAAGAATAAACTGACTGCCACGGGGGAGGTGGGATGGCCTGTAGGAAAGTGTGTGTGGCCCCTCCACTGCCACGACAGGCAGAGCCCGGCCTTACTTCCTCTGTCGGTGCGACCGCTTCACGGGGCAGAGTTCCTGGAACAACTTCTGGCTGGTGAGCCTGGTGGCTAATAGGTACTTGTTTTGGGTGATGAAGTCATCAAGGACCTCCCTCTTCATATATGGGGCCTGGAGGAAAACCAAGAAATAGTTGATTTTATCCAGTTTTCTCACTGCAAATGAGCTTTAGGTACAACAATAAAAACATGGCTTGCCCTGGCTATCCCATATAACAAAAGGCCAATATGCAAACTGATGGAATGGCAGAAAGACGGGTTGCTGTGACATGCACTGACCACCAGGGGCAGAGGCTCAACGCAGGAACTGCCCCCTGGTGGTCAGTGCACCCCACAGGGGGAGTGCCGCTCAGCCAGAAGCTGGGCTCACGGCTGGCGAGTGCAGTGGTGATTGTGGGAGTCTCTCCCGCCTCTACTGCAGGCGGGCGGTAAGGAACGAGGGTTCCTGGACTGGGAGAGGGATGTCTGCCTGCCAGCGTAGGCCCGCTCCCTTAGGCCCACTCCAGGGACATCCTCCGAGGGGTCCCAGACTATGAGAGGGCGCAGGCCCATCTGAGGGACTCTCTCACCAGGGCATGAAATTTCGTACACTGGGCCTCTAGTTAAGCATATGAGACAGACTACAAAATTGTATGCACTTTGTTATTAGTAGCTTTCATACGTTTTGAAGGACGGAAATTATACAGGTGGGGAGGGGGCAAAATTAGTTTTACAGTTGTGCGTACATGAAACAGAGTTTATTCTTCTATTATTTACCCTTGTGTTGTATATTTTTTCCATACAAACTACTATAAACCTACTTTTACCCGTATATTGAGATTCTCTGACCATAATCTAGAAATCAATATAAAATGTGAACCAGAACATCGCTGTATGTTAAGAAGCACATACTGAATAACCTATTGATCTAAGAAGATATATCAGATATTAGGAAATATTTTGAAGTTGAATGATTAATGAAAATACTATTTATCAAAACTAGATGCAGATAATAGTAGTATTTAGAGGGTAATATTAAAATGAATATAATAGAAATTAATGAATTATATATTTGTTTTAAGAAGTTTAAAAGAACAGCAAAAAGATAAAACACAAAAAGGGTACAAAAAAGATAAAAATGGATATCACTGAAACTAGAAATATAGAAGAAGAAGAAACATAGAAGAATTAACAAAGCCAACATTGGTTCTTTGAGAGAGTTAATAAAATGGTCAAATCTCTGGTAGAAGCAATCAAGGAGACAAGAGAAGACTCAAATAACCATTATCAGCAGTGTGTCCAGGGGGAATCACTATCTATGTCGCAAAGTTAAAAAGAGGTTCGTTAAATTGGAAAATTTGGATGAAATAGAAAAATTCCCTCTAGTTCATATCTCACAATCACACTGACACTTGTCCTCAAGACAACCTTTGCACTTCGATGTCAAGCAGACTGTTTTATGCAAAGTTCCCATTTTGTCACACAGAATATTAAAAACACCAAAAGACGTGTACTCAAGGGCTGATTTATTTATTAATAAAGTTAAGACTTCTTACAGCTTATCGAGGCTACGAAGTAAATGAGTGTTTGCTTGATTTTACGGACAGAGCTGAGGAAGAAAGGCATGGTCACCGGTGGGAGGGTTTATGCGCGCGGTTACCCGCTGGTCGTTTCACCCACCACTGCTTTTGCACCAACAGTGCCAGCATCAACCCAAAAGAGAAGAAATGTCTAAGATTATGAAGACAGTTTTTTTTTGCACTGCTCTTAATAAAACTTTATTGTTCAGATTATAATTGTTCCTCTTTTTTCCCCCATAGCTCCCCTCCACCCGGCTCCCACCCCACCCTCTGCCCTTACCTCCCCACTCATTGTCCTCATCCACAGGTATATGATTTTTGTCCAGTCTCTCCCTGCACCCCCTCACCCCTTTCCCCCTGAGAATTATCAGTCCACTCCCTTTCTATGCCCCTGATTCTATTCTATTCACCAGTTTAATTCTGTTCATCAGATTTTCAGTTCACTTGATTTTTAGATTCACTTGTTGATAGATATGTATTTGTTGTTCATAATTTTTACCTTTACCGTTTTCTTCTTCCTCTTCTTAAAGAGTACCTTTCAGCATTTCGTATAATACTGGTGTGGTGCTGATGAACTCCTTTAGCTTTTTCTTATCTGTGAAGCTCTTTATCTGCCCTTCAATTCTGAATGATAGCTTTGCTGGGTAGAGTAATCTTGGTTGTAGGTTCTTGCTATTCATCACTTTGAATATTTCTTGCCACTCCTGTCTGGCCTGCATAGTTTCTGTTGACAAATCAGCTGACTATCATGAGTGCTCCCTTGTAGGTAATTAACTGTTTTTCTCTTGCTGCTTTCAATATCCTCTCTTTCTTTTGCTCTTGATATTTTAATTATGATGTGTCTTGGTGTTGTCCTCTTTGGATTCCTTTTGTTTGGGGTTCTGTGCACTTCCTGGACTTGTAAGTCTATTTCTTTCACCAGGTGGGGGAAATTTTTGGCCATTATTTCTTCAAATAGGTTTTCAGTATCTTGCTCTCTCTCTTCTTCTGGCATCCACATAATTCTGATGATGGTATGCTTGAAGTTGTCCCAGAGCTTTCTTACACTATCTTCACATTTTTGGATTCTTTTTTCTTTTTGCTTTTCCGGTTGAGTGTTTTCTGCTTCTTTGTATTTCAAATCTTTGACTTGATTCTTGTGGTCCTCTAGTCTGCTGTTAGGTCTCTGTATAATATTTTTTCTTTTAGTCAGTGTATGTTTAATTTCTAGTCGGTCCTTTTTCATCTCCTCTTGGGTCTCGCTAAATTTATCCATCTTTACAAGGAAATTCTTAAAAAATTTTATAACTGTGATTTTGAACTCTATATCATTTGTTTTCCTCTATTTCTTTCGTTTGTGATCTGTTCCTTTGTCCTCGCATTTTCGTTGCTTCCCTACTTGGTAGAGTAACTTTGTGTGCTAGGTGTCCTATGTGGCCCAGTAGCTCTGCCTCCCCAGTTACCTGAGGTGGACACTCTTGGTTCACCACTTTGTGGACTGTGTGTACAGTCTTATAGTGAATTCTTGATTGTTGTTGATATCACTGGGAGGAATTGACCTCCAAGCCAATTGGTTGTGAGGATCATCTGTATCTGTGCCCAGAGAACTTCTGTGCTGGACTGCGCCTTAAGACTTGCCAGATTGCAACAGCCTCTGTGCTGGGCTTGGATGTGGTGGGGTCTCAGAGCTGAGCAGACAGCCTTGGCTTCCCATCAATCCTGCCCTACATGGCAGCCCCTGGGTTTCAGTTCCCCTGGGTAATCGCTGTAGCCCTCTCTGTGCACACTCGCATGTGCCTCCAGACCTCTGCCTTTCCGGCTCCCAAGTTTCCGTGTGCTCTAGGGACCCATGAGAGTCTGGGTCCCCAGGGTCTTGCCTGAAACTCGGGTTCAATGCAGTCAGACTTGGATTTCAGTGCTGTTGGGATGTTCTGTTTTTTTCCCGCTAGAGAAAGCCAGTGGCACAATCAGCAGTCAGTCCTCTTTGCATGCTCCTCTAGACCTCTGCCTTTCGTGGCTCCCCAAAGTTTCTGTGCACTCCTCCCTTTTCACAACAGTCCAGACTCCCGCTGTATGAGGCTTGCCCAGAACTGGGGTTCAGTGCTGTCCGAAGTGGGGTTCAGTGCAGTTTGGATTTTCCGTCTCCCTTCTGCTAGAGGAAGCCAGCCAGGGCCTCCACCACCCATCCTCTCCTTGAGGGTGGGTGTCTCCGTACCTCAGCTTTTTGCAGCTCCTCTGAGTCTTTGTGACCCCCTCTCTTTATTTATAGTTGTAGAATTTCCATTCAGCCAGCTTTCCTGTGGTTCTGGATGGTGTCTGTTCTGTCTTTTAGTTGTAATTTTGAAATTGTTGTGCGAGGTAGCAGTTTAGGTGTTCACCTATGCCGCCATCTTGGTTTCTCCTATGAAGACAGTTTTGATCTCATAGACTCTCTTCAAGGGCCTTTGGGACTCGCCACCCTGGAGTCTGTGAACCACCTTCTGAAAACTGTGGTGCTAGAGAAATCTGAGCGCAGGACACTGGACACATGTCCTGGTCATGGCACCGCTGTTCCTAAGGCACGGACTGTCCATCAACAAGAGCATGAGGAAATGACGACGTGGCTGTGAATACTGTGTACCCAATGAACACACATTACTGGAGCCCCATGAAATAACTGGTGCTTCTAGCATCACTCTAAGCCACTCATCGTTGGGAGAACTTGGTTTATGTTAAGCACGCACTTTTACATCCTTAACGAGCAATCGGTGAAGCATCCACAGTATCAGCAATTTCGCAACTGCATTTCATTTACAAGTTTCCCTGGGGAAGGAGTAAATAACAAGTTTCCAGAGTAGTAGCTATTACTAAAAAGCAATGTAGGCCATCTTCACAGATTAACCTCAGTTGACGGGACCTTCTGCCTCTTCCTTCAATGGCATTTGTTTTCTTGCTATTTTCGCTCAGCTTCTTCTGTCACTGTCAGACACCCTTGTTTTCATTTGCTGGTGGTCATCCAGATTTTGTCCTTGGTTCCTTCTCTGACTTCACAGATGATGTCTGGAAGATCTCCCCATACTCAGGACTCCAACCATTCACTGATGTCCCACAAACCTCTATCCCCAGCTCATCCTAAGATCTAGATCCCTGTATCCAACTGCCCGATGGACATCTCTCCTCAGACTTCCGTAGGCGGTCCTAATTCACTATGTCCACAGCTGAATTCATTACCTTCCTCCTGAACCTGTTCTTCTTTCCTTCCGATCCACCTTCACTTATCCCTCTAGTCTCAGGTGCTTGTCTTCCGTGTTCACATGGCACACATCTAAGTGAGACATCTACTACAGTGGACAGGAATTGCCATTAGTCTCTCTCCTCCCCAACTGTGAATTGTTCAAGGACAAAGACTAACTCTGGATGTCAGAGCTGGCTCTGAATTTATTACATAGCAGTACTACATTCATTCCTGAATGAATGAAGTAAAAAATTGTATAGAATTTCTTGGTCCTGGCTGGGTATCTCAGTGGTCAGAGCATTCAATAAGCCAAGGCTGCAGGTTCAATCCCTGGTCAGGGCACATTTAAGACTCAACAAATCAATGTTTCTCTCTCTCTCGCAAATCAGTAAATAGAATTTCTCCTTCTTTTCATTCTAGCCTTAAGAGAAGGCCAGTCAATGGGTCCTTATTTTTTAAAAATAACATGAAAAAATATAAAAGACTACATGTTCATTATAGAGATTTCCTTTTTTTCTTAAACAATTTTTTAAAAGTCCTCACCCAAGGATATACATATTTTTAATATACTTCTTTTATTGATTTCAGAGAGGAAGGGAGAGGGGCAGGGAGAAAGAGAGAGACAGAGAAAGAGAGAGAAACATCAATGATGAGAATCACTGATCAGCTGCCTCCTGCACACCCCACACAGGGCTTACATCCTGGGAAAGTGCCCTTGACCAGAATTGAACCCAGAACCCTTCAGTCTGCAGGCTCTATCCACTGAGCCAAACTGGCTAGGGCATTATAGGGATTTTTGAAAATCCAAATATTAACATGTAATCAAGAGATAACTTCTACTAATGTTTTCACCTATTTATTTTGTTTTTCCTGTGTGTACACACACACACACACACACACACACACACACACGTTGGTGTTATAAACTTGAGATCAATGTTTAAACTGAATATACAATTTTGCATCCTGTTTGCTCTTTAATGTTCTATTATGAAGATAATCCCCATAATTAAGTATTCTTTTTAAAAAAATATTTTTATTTATTTCAGAGAAGAAGGGGGATGGAGAGAGAGAAACATCAATGATGGGAGAATCACTGACCAGCTGCCTCCCGCACACCCCCTACTGGGGATAGAGATGGCAACCCAGGCATGTGCCCTTGACTGGAATCAAATCTGGGGCCCTTTGGTCTGTAGGCCAACACTCTATCCACTGAGCCAAATCAGCGAGGGCCAGTAAGTCTCTTGAACTGCCATAGTAAATGGCTATATAAGGTCCCTGCTTGAAATGTACCAATAATTACCCTGCTGTTGGTTAGTTATATTTTCCCTTCCCTTTTGCTATTCTGAGTGATACCTGACATCTCTGTATGGAATTCTGAGTTCCTGTTCCCCTAGGAGAGATTCCTCAAAGGTAACCTCATCTCCCTCGGGTCTTTTTTTTTTTTTTAAATATATATTTTTATTGATTTTTCACAGAGAGGAAGGGAAAGGGATAGAAAGCCAGAAACATCGATGAGAGAGAGACATCGATCAGCCGTCCCCTGCACACCCCACACTGGGGATGTGCCCGCAACCAATGTACATGCCCTTGACTGGAATTGAACCTGGGACCCTTCAGTCTCCAGGCAGACGCTCTATCCACTGAGCCAAACCGGTTTCGGCCTCCCTTAGGTCTTTACTCAAGCATGACTACCTTAAAATGCAAACCTTTTTCCCCCCCACTCCACATTCCTCCTGCCTGCGTTATTTTCCTCCTCAGCACTTACCACTGACCTATCATCACAGTATATTATGCTGTCTGTGGTCCCCACTAAAGTACAGGATGAGGAATTCTGTTGATTTTGTTTGGGACTGGATCCCTGTACACAGTGCAATGCTTGGCACATGATGGGGACTCAGGAGTACTCTTGATGAATGAATTGAAGTAGTTGATTGATTGCCACCCAATTGCTTTTCAGAAAGTTTTGAAGAGTGTTTGTTTCTTTCTACCCACAACACTTCTGAGTATTTTCATTTTGAAAATCTTTAACAATCTGATGGAGAAGAAATGTTAAATTTGCCTTTCTCTGATTATTAGTGAGATTTAATTAAAGAAAATGAATTTTTATTGATTTCAGAAAGGGAGGGAGAGGGAGAGGGAGAGAGGGGGAGAAGGAGAGAGAATGAGGGGGGGAAAAGGGAGAGGGAAACATCAGTGAGAGAGAATCACTGACGGGCTGCCTCTTGCATGTCCCACACTGGGGATCGAGCCTGCAACCCAGGCATATACCCTGATTGGGAATCGAACTGTGATCTTCCGGTTCATAGGTTGATGCTCAACCATTGAGCCACACTGGCAGGGCAATGAAACTTAATTAAAAAAAAAAATTTACTGATTTTTCACAGAGAGGAAGGAAGAGGGATAGAGAGTTAGAAACATCGATGAGAGAGAGACATCGATCAGCTGCCTCCTGCATGCCCCCTACTGAGGGTGTGCCCAAAACCAAGATGCATGCCCCTGACCAGAATCGAACCCGGGACCTTTCAGTCCGCAGGTTGATGCTCTATCCACTGAGCCAAACCAGTTTCGGTGAGACTTAATTTTTAAAAGAATTTATTAGTCACTTGAATCTCTTCTCAGAATTTTGTTCATATTCTTAGCCTATTGTTTGGGAAAAAATTTATTATTTGATTTTTGTGGTAAAATATACACAACATAAAACCTACCATTTTAACCATTCTGTGGCATTACGTATCTTCACATTGTTCTGCCACCATTACTGCTATCCACCTCCCGAATAGGAACTGTCCCCATCACACACTAACTCCCCTTTCCTTACTCCCCCAGCTTCTGGCAACTGCCATTCTACTGTCAAAGATTATCTTTAGATGCCTGGCCGGTGTGGCTCAATGGTTGAGCCTCATCCCATGAACCAAGAGGTTCCTGTTAGATTTTGGGTCAGGGCACAGCATGATTTGTGGGCTCTATCTCCAGTAGGGGGCACGTGGGAGGCAGCTGATTGATGATGTTCCTCTCATTGAAGTTTCTATCGCTCTATCCCTTTCCCTTCCTCTCTCTAAAAATCAATAAAAACATATTAAGAAACAAAGATGACTTTTAGGGCAAAAGAGTACCAATCAGCTGGAAAAGAAGCTTGTTTTTAAATTCTGTGCCTCTGAAGGAAGAAATGAAAAGCTAGTTTCTCCTCACCTGCTTTGCTCAGTTTTGCCGTTCAGTGTTTACATGAAGGCCCGAGATAAAATGCGAGGGCAAATCTTGCAGCCAGCTGGCTCTCACGTACCTGGATAACGTTTGCAGGCTTGTTTATGAACTCCTTAAAGATCAAGATGGTGGGAATATGGTAGTTGATATTGTACTGGTTCATCATCTCTTCCTCCCCTTTCAGACCGACATATACATATCCAAATGAAAAATACTCTTTGTGGGCAAAAGCAGTCAGCTGTTAGGGCATAACAGAGAGGGAGAAGTGACATCGAGAGCACGGCATGTAACTTCTTACATCAGATGAACACTAGCTTACTGTACAGCCTCACGTGGGCTGTTACACCCTTGTACACTTGTAGGAATTCTATGGTGTTCACGCCTGAAACCTGCACCAACACAGCTCAACACAACTCTTTTCATTGAGATAGAGAAAAATCATCATCTCACTGAGATGTACACTAGGTGAGAGGCAGGGAATGTTTGAGGAATTACCGTATTTTCCGGCATATAAGACGACCCCCAACTTTTCCAGGTAAAATAGAGTTTGGGATATACTCGCCCTATGAGACGACCCCCGACTTTTGAGAAGATTTTTTTGGGTTAAAATGTCGTCTTATATGCCGGAAAATATGGTACCTGTACCCCAACTATGTAAGGTGGCAGTGCCATCTCATGCCACAGTGACAACCGGGTGTGCTGGAAGTGTAGACAAGGGTATCACTCCGAGGGCAGGTGTGGAGCCAGACAG
Source organism: Lasiurus cinereus (assembly GCA_011751065.1). NCBI lineage: Eukaryota > Metazoa > Chordata > Mammalia > Chiroptera > Vespertilionidae > Lasiurus > Lasiurus cinereus. The sequence goes on from JAAGEH010000242.1 coordinate 701,105, forward strand.
GCTTCCAGGGACTCAATACTCCCCACGCTGCGGGGAAACCTTGGTTGTTATAAACCACCTGAAGTTTCAGGGTCTTGGTCTATAAAACAGACCATGATGTCTAGGTCCTGGGGTTCTTCTGAAGATTCGATGTGTCATGTGTGCGGAAAGCAGAGCATTGCAATAGCATCAGGAGCTGCCCAGGGTTCAAGGCAAATTTCTGGTCTCTGAACATTTCTCCTGGGATAAGCTTTTACCCACAAAAGCACACTCAGGCTACATGTTCTTCCCACGGGAATAAGAGGAAACATTACCCTAGCGCACAGAGTACCTTGAATGGCAGCGGTATCATGGAGAATTTGTCGAACAGAAGGACGTGTGGTTTATTCTGTTGCTGCCAGCCAGAGAGGAATTGAACATAATTTTCGTCTTTAACCTTCAATTGAAAAGAGGATGTTAATTTCAATATTGAATTTTGAACCACTATATTATCATTCCATCAACAGATAATTGCATAAAATCAAATGTGTAAAATGTTTTGTAAAAAATAAATGCAGGCAACTAAGCTTTTGTCTTCATTTGACTAACACTATTAAAAAGAAAGAAATGATTTCATATTTTCATGTGGTTCCAACTCTGAAAGCATAATCTTTGCTAAAATAATTACTGACCATATTATTTAAAAAATGAGCTTTCGCCCTGGCCAGTCTGGCTCAGTGGATAGAGCATCGGCCTACGGACACAAGGGTCCTGGTTTGATTCCAGTCAAGGGCATGTACCTGGGTTGTGGGCACATCCCCAGTAGGAGGTGTGCAGGAGGCTGCTGATTGATGTTGTCTCTCATCGATGTTTCTAACTCTCTCTCCCTCTCCCTTCCTCTCTGTAAAAAATGAATAAAATATATTAAAAAAAGCTTTCAAAGGTGGTTCTTGCTTAATTATAGACTGTAATTCTTAATTAACCTTAATCTATTAACCTTAATCTAATGCAGAAGATAATACAACAATTGCTCCTTTAAAATAGTTTAAATAAAAATAAGTGGGCCTGAGCCAGAGTCAAAACTCGCATCACTCACAGAGCGTGGGGTTCTGCCTTTTTGGTGACACAAAACTGGCCCTGGATTAAATGTTGCTCTGTCCTCAAGTAGAGAAATTTAAAACAAGACCTAAAAAGACCACTGTTCCCAAGGAACTTAAACACATCCCCAAACAAAGCTCAGGAATATTTAATAGAAAAATAAAGATATCCCAATAGCAGTACACAAAAAGTAAAATGTACACTATCTAGTATCCAAAAGTAGAAGGCACTAGCCGGTGTGGCTCAGTTGGATGAGCACTGTCCCATGCACTAAAAGGTCGCCGGTTTGATTTCCGGACGGGGAACATGCCTGGGTTGCAGGCTTGATCCCCAGTAGGAGGTGTGCAGGAGATACCGATTGGTGTTTCTCCTTTTCTCTAGTCTCTCTCAAATAAAAACAACAACACACATATCTGAAACAAAACAAAAAGTAGAAGGCATGTAAGGGAAGGGATCAGGCATATCAACTGAAACGAATCAAAAAACATACAGATGATAAAAATAAGTGGGCCCCCCTCATCTATACATTACATAATTTCATTTATTGCCATCTGAATTGCTACTTTTGTTTCCCTCTTTATGCCTTAAATAATCCTTTGATAGAATATATTAAAAGCATGAATAATTAAATTTCTATCTAGAAATCTATATATATAAAGGCCTAAGCAACCATTATGACAGAACAACCAGTTGCTATGATGTACACTGACCACCAGGGGGCAGATGCTCAATGCCAGAGCTCTCCCTTAGAGGTCAGTGCGCTCCCACAGTGAGTCCTGTGGTGGTGGCCTCTCCCACCACTGCAGCAGTGCTAAGGAGTGGTGAGAGCGGCGACAGTGGCAGAGCATGGCAAGACTAGCCAGAGAAGTGAGAGAGTGGCAAGAGAGCGGTGAGAGCCCCGAGGGCTGAGCTGGGCGTCACCCGGCCTGGCTCAGGCTCCGCCCTGGCCGCCTACCACTTTGTGCACTGCTACATTCCTCGGGGGATGTCTGACTGCAGGTTTAGGCCCGATCCCTACACAGCTGGCCTAAACTGGCAGTCAGACCTTCCCTGAGGGGTCCTGGATTGCGAGAGGGCACAGGCCAGGCTAAGGGACACCCCCCATGCACAAATCTGTGCACCGGGCCTCTAGTATGTTAATTCAAAAAAGTATCTTTCCACTCTGCTTCTAGAATGATCTCTAATGAACTTCAATCTGATCGTTTCTCCCCATTGCTCAATGGCTCCATCATCTGCAGGCCAAGGCTCAGGTCCTTTAAAGATTCCTCTTCATGCTCTAATGGAGTCCCCTCCCTCTCACTGATGTTTACTTCATACAAAGCAGGCTTTTCCTGTCTTGGACCGCTGCCTGCTGGGAACTCATTCCCTACTTCCTTCTCCTCACCTGGTAAACTCAGAACAGGGTCATTTCTGCCCGGAAGCCTTTCCCCGCTCTCACATACTGGAGGAGATTAAGCACTCCCTACATTGTGAACTCCTTGAAAATTACCCTCAACACTTGTCCAGTGCCAGGCCTAGCAGAGATGTTACGTAAAGGCTTGAGGGAACTAGCAGGACAATCTATCGTGGTTTCAGGAGCTTACCGTGCTGTGTTCTCTGACAATTTCCTTTCCAGATAATTCCACCAGGCATTTCTCCTGCAGGTAATGATCCTGCAGGACAGACTATGAACAGTGCAGGGAGAAATTCGGTGGAGATGTCTGCATGTTTACTTTCCCTGGGCTTGTTACAGGAACGAGTCATTTCAAGTAAAACAAGAATCCTGTTTTAGTTTCTTTGATTCCTAACTTAAGAGAGAAATGCTTCTTGAATATAAAAACCATCCACTAGTATGAACTGTCTGTGCCTGGCTTCTTTAGCTCAACCCCTTGCATGGGAAATGTCATCAGACTGTTGCATCACTCTATGTTCTGGAATTTCCAAAAATAACACTTGTTTTCACGGAATCTGGCATTTTCTATAGATAGGGTCATTAAATCTATAATTGGACGTAGTAGCTTAATTTGAATAGCCCCATAAGAAAAGTATCTTCGGAGGAACAAGGCCATGAGTCGGAAAGAAATCCTTTTATCTTATTTGCTGTGCTCCAACTTCTTTTTTCTTTTTAATATATTTTATTGATTTTTTACAGAGAGGAAGAGAGAGGAATAGAGAGTTAGAAACACCGATGAGAGAGAGACATCGATCAGCCGCCTCCTGCACGCCCCCTACTGGGGATGTGCCCGCAACCAAGGTACATGCCCTTGACTGGAATCGAACCTGAGACCTTTCAGTCCGCAGGCCGATGCTCTATCCACTGAGCCAAACCGGTTTCGGCTGTGCTCCAACTTTTTGCGTAGGGAGTAAGAGTCACTGTCATTTTAGGCTCTGAGTCCTAGGACCGTCAAACTGCCCGATGGTCATTAACAGGGAGGAACTCTGGGTCTAATTCATCTGTTCAGTTTCAGTCTCTGACAGACTCCATGGAAGGTACTTACTTTGTGGGAATGACACCTGAATGAACATGTCCCCTGTCCTGCTCAAGTGACCAACAGGCAGAGTCCGGGCAGCCAGCTGTCCGTCCCAGGCACCTCGCCAACTACCTCACAGCCAGGTACTTACCGTCTCCACCAGGTTCCTGGGAAGAAGGCTCTCTATAAACCGTCGGAGGTTCTCCCGGACAACCGCGTTATGGAAGAAGGAGATTTTCCCATTGATGATTCCGATGATGGAGGGTGTGCTGTGTGCTCCCAGGTGACGGGCCAGGCGCCTCTCGTACCCAGCGTGCACCACGCCGATCCCCACGCCTGAAAAGTATGGAAGACCCACATGAAGCCTTCTGCAAGTCCCTGGCAGTTGAAGAAAGGCAAGTCGTTTTTGGGTGTGAAATGATGACCTAGCAGAAGGGGGTACCTGACCCTTGTCCACCTCTCTCTTTTCCTTCTGCCTTAGTTCAGGCTGGGGGTTGCTGCCTCGCCAGGGCTGGAAACCTCCTTTCCTCTATTCTCATGGTTCTGTAACCTTCCTTCACATAGCTTTAACAGTTAGCTTTTTATAGAGTGGGTCTGATTAGGCCACTCCTCTAGATAAAAACTTTTCTTGGCTTTATTATACATTAAAAAATAAAAAGTCCAGCCGAAACCGGTTTGACTCAGTGAACAGAGCGTCAGTCTGCAGACTGAAAGGTCCCAGGTTTGATTCCGGTCAAGGGCACGTACCTTGGTTGCGGGCACATCCCCAGTAGGGGGTGTGAAAGAGGCAGCTGATCGATGTCTCTCTCTCATCGATGTTTCTAACTCTCTATCCCTCTCTCTTCCTCTCTGTAAAAAATCAATAAAATATATTAAAAAAAATAAAAATAAAAAATACATAAATAAAAAGTCCAGCTTCCTTAGCCTGGAATGTAAGGCTGCCCCCCCCCCCCCCCCCCCTCATCCCCCTCTTACCTACATCCAGTCACGCCCAGCTGCTTCTGGCTCTCCTGAGAATGTTGCTCTGCTGGCACGGTTCCCTCTGCCCTAATGTTACTCCCCCACTTCCTGCCCAACCAACTAACCACCTTTCAAAAGAGTAAGTAAGAAGTTGGTGCCTGATGGTCAGTGAGTTGAAGAAAGTATAATACATTTCAGGAAGATTTTTAAAAGCAGCTTATAAAATGGGTGCTTTCAAAAATTTAACTTCGGTAAACTAGAAAACCTAGTGAATCAGAAAATTGCTAAGGTTAACTTATTAAGTGCTTCCTATATCTCAGGCACTTAAAAAAAAACCCTGTCATTTAATATTCAATCTCAGGAAAGAATTTTGGCAAATTTGAGTATCTGAGTACTTCTGAGCAACAGGCTGAAAGGCCTGTTTTAGAAGAAAGGAACCAATGGTTTCACAGTGCAGGCCCTCTCCAGAGAGACACGTCCCTCAGGCCCTATGGCTGCCTCTGTCCCTTTTTAATTACTCAAAATAGGTTTGCTAATGCCTCTTCCTCTCTCCCTCTTTCCCTCCCCCCACTCACTCTCTCTTTCACACACACATTCAGTTCAGTAATTCTAATTTTACGGCGTTATTAAAATAAATACCCTCCCTGGATCACTAAAGTCTTCCTGGCACTAAGTGGTAATATAACCAAAGGAAAGACTAATCTGTGATCAAGAATGGTAACGTATGACCATTAATGTTATGGGTGAATTGTGCCCCCCAACCTCAACTTGTAAGACCCTAACCCCTAGGACTTCTCAATGTGACTATATTTGGAGAGTGGGCCTTTAAAGAAGTCCTAAAGTTAAAATGGGGCCGTGTAAGGGTGGGCCCTAATCCCATATGACAGGCGTCCTTATAAAAAGCTTAGAACCCAGAAAAAGGACACCCCAGACCATGCACACATACAGAGACGCTCATGTGAACATACAAGGAGAAGGCAACCATCTGCGAGCCAAGGAGAGAGACAGCAGAAAAAGCCAGCCCTGCCAACACCTGATCCTGGACTTTCTCATCTCAGGACTGCGGGAAAATAAGTTTCCGGTGTTTATGCGGCATTTTGTTATGGCAGCCCTAGCAAATTAATATACGGAATGAAATCACAAATGCCACCTCTCTCTCTCTCATCGATGTTTCTAACTCTCTATCCCTCTCCCTTCCTCTCTGTGAAAAAATCAATAAAATATATTATAAAAATAAAAATCACAAATGCCATACAAATAACCTGAAAATCCTACCAGCCTTTACAGTAATGCTTGAGGGCTATGTTGTTCACCAATCATTTTTAAAAAATATAATTTATTGATTTTTTTACAGAGAGGAAGGGAGAGGGACAGAGAGTTAGAAACATCGATGAGAGAGAGACATCAATCAGCTACCTCCTGCACAACCCCTACTGGGGATCTGCCCGTAACCAAGGTACATGCCCTTGACTGGAATCGAACCTGGGACCCTTCAGTCCGCAGACCGACGCTCTATCCACTGAGCCAAACCGGTCAGGGCTTCACCAATCATTTTTAAGCTTCTCCTATGTATTAGGCCCCCAACTAGCTGTTAGAAGACTATATAGATAAAGCTTTAAATTAATAATGCAAAGTGAAAGTGGCTGATTCATTTCCCCCTGAAAATGTGCCCTTGGAAAACAGTCACCATGAACTCGTGAAATCATACCGTTCATTCTCCCCAACACGCCATAAAATTCAATATTTAGAACATTACATTCTCCCCTATACACATCTTCCGGTGAATAAAATTAGCTTACCCATTCCTTCCAGTTCTTCTACTACTTCTTTCCAAACAGGCTCTATGTGGACGCAGGTAAAGCACCAATCGGAGGTGATCTTAATGAGGTAGGGTTTGTTGAAACTATCGGGAACCACTTTATTCACGTAATATGAAAAGTGCAATAAATGTCTCTCCTCAATTGTCTCCTGATGCTCAGAACCAAAGGGGAAGTGCATAAAAGATTCTTCGAAATAAAAGTTCCCGGGGTACTGGCGGAAGCGACTCTCCTGGTTCCTCGGGGGCTCCTGGCTCTCTCCCTGTCCATAGACGTCATACTCAGATCTCTTTTCTTCCCGAGAAAGAATCTGTAAAAGAAAGAAAGAAAGAAAAAAAGAAAGAAATCTATGAGACAAAAAGAAGTTGACCCAAAGAGTGTTCCTGTAAGCAGCTTGGAAGATATGAAAAGAAAATAAACGTAGATATGACATGATTAGCTATTCTAAATCAGTCACTCTACATACAGAACATTCTCTCCATAGAAACATTAAGTATTTCAACACCAAATTACTCTGATCCCTTCATCTTAGATTTAAAGATTTAAAAAAATATATATTTTATTTATTATTGATTCTTTACAGAGAGGAAGGGAGAGGGATAGAGAGTCAGAAACATCGATGAGAGAGAGACATCGATCAGCCGCCTCCTGCACACACCCCCGACTGGGGATGTGCCCGCAACCAAGGTACATGCCCTTGACCAGAATCGAACCCGGGACCCTTCAGTCTGCAGGCCGACGCTCTATCCACTGAGCCAAACCGGTTTCGGCAGATTTAAAGATTTTGAACTATCCTAACACTAAGCACATCAGTAAAACAAATAAAACTTTACATAATGTTTAAAAAAAAAAAAAGCCGAAACTGGTCTGGCTCAGTGGATAGAGTGTCGGCTTGTGGACTGAGGTCCCAGGTTTGATTCCGGTCAAGGGCATGTATCCTGGTTGCAGGCATAATCCCAGTGGGGGGTGTGCAGGAGGTGGCTGATCGATATTTCTGAATTTCTATCCTCCCTTCCTCTCTGTATAAAATGAATAAAATGTATTTAAAAAAAATGTCTCTCTCTCATCGATGTTTCTAGCTATCCCTCTCCATTCCTCTCTGTAAAAAATCAATAAAATGTATTAAAAAATATATAATTGATTTTTTACAGAGAGGAAGGGAGAGGGAGAGAAAGTTAGAAACATCAATGAGAGAGAAACATCAACAGTTGGCTGCGTATCAGCTGGCTCCTGCACTCTCCATACTAGGGACATGCCCGCAACCAAAGTACATGCCCTTGACTGGAATCGAACCTGGGACCTTTCAGTCTGGAGACGGACACTCTAACCACTGAGCCAAACCGGTCAGGGCAAAACTTTACATAATGTTGACCACCGGGGCTCAACCACAAGAAAACTGACTAGGTCATGCCATTTAAGTCGGAATGATTCAAACCAAAACATGGAAAGCTGGACACCAAAAAGTAACCCCAGACTGTGTTCAGTGTCTTGTGTGTTGACGCCTGGGATTTGAGACCCGGCTTCAGGATGGTGTCATTCTAGCAGCGGAGCTGGGAGGTGAAGAGATTACCCTGCCCAAAGCGGGAAGCTTATCTTCGGTGTCTTCCGGACACGCCACTTAAGCGGACATGTTAGGAAACTGTTGGAAATCTCGTGTTTAAATGTATTTGCAACCCTGTGTCACATTAATAACTACGGGCAAATTGGTCTGTAGTTCTTTAAGTTCCTAGTATATGTGCTGCCAGAGGAGTACGTAAGTTTCTAAAGCGGAAATAGAGATAAACCTTCACGGTTATTCAACAATTCCAATTAAAGCCTTTAAAATAGGCCATTTACTATTAATTTTTTAAAAAATATATTTTTATTGCCAAGAC
>JAAGEH010000243.1:0-18686 GCA_011751065.1 Lasiurus cinereus
AGTCACTTGGATAACACTCTTATCAATGCAAGTCACTTTCAAAAGCCCTTGTTATCACTCAGTCACTTGGACAACCTTATTCTCAATGTCAGTCACTTGGAGATTTTGACAACTTTTGCTGAGATTTTGACAACCTTTTTTCTCAATGACACTCACTTGGACATCCTTATTCTCAAAGACAGTAAGTTGGACAAGCCCATGCTCTCTCATAATCACTTGCCGCACCATATTCTCAATGCCTGTCACTAGACAACCTTATTCCCAAAGCCAGTCACTTGGACATGCCCCTGTTCTCTGACAGTGCCTTGGAGAACCATATTGTCAATGCCAAACAGTTTGACAACCTTCTTGGACAAATTTTCTTTTCAATTTGACAGTAAATGGACAACCTTCTTCTCAATGTCAGTCAGTTGGACAAGACCCTGCTCTCTGACAGTCACTAGGACAACCTTATTCTCAAACCCAGTCACTTGGAAAAGCCCTTGTTCTCAGACAGTCAAATGTACAATGATATTCTCAATGCCATCATTTGGAAAAACAATATTCTCAATGCTTTTCACATGGAAGAGATCCTGCTCTCTGATAGTTCCGTGGACAACATTTCTCCAAATGCCAGTGACTTGGACAAAGTCATTCTTAATGCCAGTCATTTGGACAACCTTATTCCCGGGGAAGTCACTTGGATAATCTTATTTTCAATGCCTATAACTTGGACAAGCTTATTCTCAGAGCCAGTCACTTAGAACAGACCCTGTTCTCTGACAGTCACTTGGACAAACTTATTCTAAATATGAGTCACTTGTACAAGCCCCCACTCTCTGACAGTCATTTGGACAACCATATACTGAAAGCCAGTGACTTGGACAACCCTTTTACCAGTGGAAATCACTTGGATAACTCTCCTTTCAATGCCAGTGATATGGAAAACCTCATTCTCAATGGCAGTCACTTTAACAACCTTATTCTCAATTTAGTCACTTGGACAAACTTCTTCTCAATGGCAGTCACATGGACAACCTTATTCTCAATGGCAATCACTTGGACAATCTTATTCTCAAACTCAGTCACTTGGAAAAGCCCCTGTTCTCTGACAGTCACTTGGACAACGATATTCTCAATGGGATTCACTTGGACAACACTCTTTTTTCTAATATATTTTATTGATTTTTTACAGAGAAGTAGGAAGAAAGATAGAGTCAAAAACATCAACGAGAGAGAAACATCAATCAGCTGCCTCCTACACTTCCCCTAGTGAGGATGTACCGGCAACCAAGTACGTGCCCTTGACCAGAATCAAACCTGGGACCTCTCAGTCCACAGGCCGACACTCTATCCACTGAGCCAAACCGGTTTCGGCGGGACAAATTCTTATCAATGACAGTCACATGGACAACCTCCTTCTCAATGCCAGTCACTTAGACAAGACCAGGATCTTGCATAGTCACTTGGACAACCTTATTCTCAAAGCCAGTCACTTGGAAAATTCCCTCTACTCAGACCGTCACTTGGACAATAATATTCTTAATGCTCATCACTTGGACAACACTCCTATCAATGCCAGTCACTTAGATAACCTTATTGTCAATGCCAGTCACTTAGACAAGCCCCTGCTCTCTCTTAATAACTTGGCCATCCTTATTCTAAATTTTGGTCACATGGAAAAGACCCTGTTCTCTGACAGTCACATGGACAACCTTATTCTCACAGCCAGTTACTTGGACAAGCCCTTGCTCTCTCACAGTCACTTGCACAACCACATTCTCAATGCCTGTCAGTTGGACAACCTTATTCTCAAAGACAGTCACCTGGACAAGCTTCTGCTCTGTAGCAGTTGCTTGGACTATGTTATTCTCAATGCTGGTTCCTGCACTACGTTTTCCCCAAAACCAGTCACTTGGACATGAGCCTGCTCTGTGACAGTATCTTGGAGAACCATATTCTCAATGACAGTCAATTTGACAACCTTCTTCTCAATTCCAGTCACTTGGACAAGACCCTGATCTCTCATAGTCACTTGGACAACGTTATTCTCAATGCCTGTAATTTGGACAAGCTTATTGTCAGAGCCAGTCACTTGGACAAGTCCCTTCTAACAGTCACTTGGACAACCATTTCCTAAAGGCAATGACTTAGACAACACTTTCTCAATGGCAATCATTTGGACAAGCACCCTGATCTTTCACAATCACTTGGACAATGTTATTCTCAATGCCTGTAATTTGGACAAGCTTATTCGCAGAGCCAGTCACTTTGATAGGCCTCTGTTCTCTGACAGTCACTTGGACAACCATATTCTCAATGACAGTCAATTGGACAAGCCCTTGATCACTGACAGTAAATGGACAACCATATACTCAATTCCAGTCACTTGAACACACTTTCTTTCAATGGCAGTGACATGGACAACCTCATTCCAATGCCAGTCACATGGACAATCTTATTCTCAATAACAGACATTTGAACATCCTTATTCTCAGAGTCAGTAACTTGTACACACCTCTTCTCTTTCACAGTCACTTGCACAACCATATTCTCAATGCCTGTCAATTGGACAACCTTATTCTCAAGGAAAGTCAAGTGTACAATGTTATTCTCAATTCCAGTATCTTGGACAAGCCCATGGTTTCTGATAATCACTTGGACAACCATATACTCAAAGGGAATTACTTGGACAACACTTTTCGCAATGCCAGTCACATGCAGAACCTTATTCTCAATGGCAGTAACGTGGACCAGCCCCTGATCCCTCTCAGTCACTTGCACATCCTTATTCTAAATGCCAAGCACAAGGACAAGACCCTGCTCTCTGACAGTAATGGAACAACCTTATTCTCAAATCCATTAAATTGGACAAGCCCATGCTCTCTCACAGTCACTTGCATGACCAAATTCTCAATGCCTGTCAATTGGACAACCTTATTCTCAAAGACAGTCACTTGGACAAGCTTCTGCTCTCCCACAGTCATTTGGACTATGTTCTTCTCAATGCTGGTTCTTATACTAACTTATTACCAAAGCCTGTCACTTGGACAAAGCACTGCTCTCTGACACTATCTTGGAGAATCATATTTTCAATGCCAGTCAGTTTGACAACCTTCTTTTCAATGACAGTCACATGGATAACCTTCCTCTCAATGCCAGTCACTTGGACAAGACCTGGCTCTCTCAGTCACTTGGATGCTATTGTCAATGCCTGTAAATTGGACAACCTTATTCCCAATATCTGTAACTTGGAAAAGACCCTGCTCTACTACAGTCAAATGGATAACTGTATACTCAATGCCACTCACTTGGACAAACTTTCTTTCAATGACAGTGAAATTGAAAACCTTATTTTCAATGCCAGCCACTTGGACAACTTATTCTCAATGCCAGTCACCTGGACAAAACCCTGCTCTCTCACAGTCACTTGGACAACCTTATTCTCAATGCCAGTAAGTTGAACAAGCCCCTGATTCTCTCAGTCACTTGGACATCCTTATTCTAAAAATCAGTCACATGGACAAGGCCCTGCTGACAGTCACTTCGACGACTTGATTCTCAAAGTCTACTAACTTGGACAAGCCATGCTCTCACAATTACATGCACAACCGTATTCTCAATGCCTGTCAGTTGGCCAACCTTGTTCTCAAACACAGTCACTTGGACAAGCTTCTGCTCTCTCACAGTTGCTTGGACTACCTTATTCTCATTGCTGGTTTCTTCACTAGCTTATTCCCAAAGCCTGTCACTTGGACATGGCCCTGCTCTCTGACAGTATCTTGGAGAATCATATTTTCAATGCCAATCAATTTGACGACCTTCTTTTTAATGACAACCTTCCTCTCAATGCCAGTCACTTAGACAATTCTCTGATCTCTCACAGGCACTTCGACAACATTATTTTCAATGTCTGTAATTTGCACAAGCTTTTTCTCAAAGCCAGTCACTAGGACAAGTCTCTTCTCTCTGAGAGTAATTTGAACAACCTTATTCTCAATACCAGTGACTGGGACAAGCTTATTCTCACTGCCTGTCTTTTGGTCAAGCCCCTGATATCTCTCAGTCACTTGGCCAACCTTATTCTCAAAGCCAATCACTTGTATAAGCCCCTGATCTTTGACAGTAACTTGGAAAACTATATACTCAATGCCAGTCACTTGGACAACCTTCCTTTCAATGCCAGTGAAATGGAATACCGTATTCTCAATGCCAGTCATTTGATCAACCCTACTCTCAATGCCAATGACTTGGACAACCATATTCTCAATGCCAGTCACATGGACAATGACCTGCTCTCTGACAGTCACTTGGACAAACTTATTCTCAATGGAAGTAACTTGGACAACCTTTTGCTCAATGGCAGTTACTTGGACAACATTCCTCTCAATGCCACTGATTGGACAACATTATTCTCAAAGCAAGTCACTTGGACAACCTTATTCTCAATGACAGTCACTTGAACATCTTTATTCTCAGAGTCAGTAACTTGTACAGGCCTCTGCTCTCTCAGGGACACTTCGACAATGATATTCTCAGTGCCAGTCACTGGGACATGCTTATTCCCAATGCCAGTCACTTGGACATCCTTCCTCTCCAGTGCAGTGACTTGGAGGACCATATTCTCAATGACAGTCACATGGACAACCTCATTCTCAACGGCAGTGACATGGACAAGACCCTGCTCTCTGACAGTCACTTGAAAAACCTTATTCTCAAAGCCAGTAATTTAATTAAGCCCATGCTCTCTCACAGTCACTTGCACAAACATATTCTCAATGCCTGTCACTTGAAAATCCTTATTCTCAAAGTCCGTAATTTGTACAGGCCACTGCCCCCTCACAGTCACTTCGACAACCTTATTCTCAAGGCCAGGCATGTGGATAATCTTATTCTTAATGCCTGAAACTTGGAAAAGACCCTGCTCTATGACAGTCACCTGGACAACCTTATTCTCAATGTCTATCTCTTGGGCAAAACGCTACTATTTCACAGTCACTTGGCCAACCTTATTCTCAAACCTAGACACTTGTACAAGCCCTTTATATCTGACAGTAACTTGGACAACTATATACTCAATGACAATCACTTGGACAAACTTTCTTTCAATGCCAGTGAATGGACATCAAATTCCAATGCCAGTCACTTTGACAACCTTATTCTCAATGACCGTCACTTGAACATCCTTATTCTCAAAGCCAGTAACTTGTACAGGCCACTGCTCTCTCACAGTCCCTTTCACAACCATATTCTCAATGCCTATAATTTGGCCAACATTATACTCAAAGATAAAGACTTTAACATCCTTATTCTCAAAGCCTGAAACTTGTACAGGCCACTGCTCTCTCACAGTCTCTTGTACAACCATATTCTCAATACCTGTGACTTACACAAGCACCTGGTCGCTGACATTCACTTGGACAGCCATATATTCAATGCCTGTCACTCGGACAACCCTTTTCTCAATGGCAGTCACTTGGACAACCTTATTCTCAATGCCTGTAACTTGGACAACCTTATTCTCAATGCCTGTAACTTGGACAAGCCCCTGGTCTCTCACAGTCACTTTCACAACCATATTCTCAACGCCTGTCAGTAGGATGACCCTTCCTTTTCTCAATGGCAGTTACTTGAACATCATTATTCTCAAAGCCATAACTTATACAGGCCACTGTTCTCTCACAGTCACTTGCACAACCATATTCTCAATGCCTGTCACTTGGACAACACTTTTCACAATGGCAGTCACTTGGAAAACCTTCCTTTTAATGCCAGTGACATGGAAAACCTTATTCTCATTTTTTCCAGTAGGCTTGTAGATCTATGAACTTCCCTGTCAAGACTGCCTTCATTGTGTCCCATAGAGTTTGGATTGTTGTGTTTTCATTGCCATTTGTTGCCATGATGTATTTTATTTCTTCCTTGATCTCTGGTTACCCAGTCATTGTTTAATAGCATGCTGTCTAGCCTCCAGGTGTCTGATTTCTTCAAATTGTTTTTATTGTAGCTGATTTCCAGTTTTATGCCACTGTGATCTGAGAAGATGCCTGATATGATTTCTATCTTCTTGAATTTGAAGAACCTTTGCCTATGGCCTAACATAAGGTCTATCTTTGAAAATGAGCCATGTGCACTTGAGAAGAATGTATATTCTGTGGTTTGGGGTGAAATGTTCTGAAGATCTCTATTAATTCCATCTGGTCTAGTGAGTCATTTAGGATTGATGTTTCTTTGCTGAATTTTTGTTTAGAGGATTTGTCCAATGGTGATAGTAGTGTATTAAAGTCTCCTACTATGATTTTATTGCTGTTAATCTCTCCCTTGATAACCTCCAAGAGTTTTTTTATGTATATGGGTGCTCCTGTATTGGGGCGTATATGTTTACCAGGGTTATTTATTCTGGTTGGATTGCCATCTTTATTATTATGAAGTGGCCTTCCTTATCTCTTGTTATGTCCTTCACTTTGATATCTAATTTGTCAAATATATGTATTGCTACCCCAGCTTTTTTACATTTCCATTTGCCTGAAAGGAAAACCTTTTTCTCAATGCCCATCACTTGGACAACTCTATTCTCAATGCCAGTTATTTGAACATCCTTATTCTCAAAACCAGTAACCTGTAAAGGCCACTGCTCTCTCACAGTCAACTGTACAACCATATTCTCAATTCCTGTAACTTGGACAACTTATTTTCAAGGCCAGGCATGTGGACAACCTTATTCTCAATGCCTGTAACTCGGAAAAGCCCCTGGTCTCTGACAGTCACTTGGATAACCATATACTCAATGCCTGTCACTTGGACAATCCTATTCTCAATGGCAGTCACTTGGACAACCTCTTCTCAATGCCAGTCACTTGGGCAATCTTATTCTAAATGACAGTCATATGGACAAGCCCCTGCTCTCTGACAGTCACTTGGACAAACTTATTTTCAATGCCTGGAACTTGGAAAAAATTTTTCTCAATGGCAGTTACTTGGACAACATTCCTCTCAATGCTACTGACTTGGACAACTTTATTCTCAAAGCCAGTCACTCTGACAACCTTATTTTCATTTGGACAACGTCATTCTCAATGCCAGTCACTTATACCAGACAGTTCTCAATGCCAGTCAGTTTGACAAGCCCGTACTCTATGTCAGTCTCTAGTATAACCTATTCTCAATGCCTGTCACTTGGACAACCTTATTCTCAAAGACTGTCACTTGGACAAGCGCCTGCTCTCTCACAGTTGCTTGGACAAACTTATTCTCAAAGACAGTCCCTCAGACAACCATATTCTCAATGCCGGTCAATTGTACAAGACCCTGATCTATGACAGTCATTTGGACTACCTTATTCTGAATGCCAGTCATTTGGACAAGCACCTGCTCTCTGACAATTACTTGGAAAACCATATTCTCAATGCCAGTCACTAATCCAACCTTATTCTCAATTGCAGTGACTTGGACAAGACCTTGCACTCTGACAGTCATGTGAATAATATTTTCCTCAATGGTAGTTACTTGGAAAACCTTATTCTCCATGCCAGTCCATTGCAGAACACCCTGCTCTGTGCCAGTCTCATGGAAAAGCCTCAGCCCTTGGCCCTTCACTTAGACAAACTTATATTCAATGCTGGTCACGTGGACAAGCCCCATCTCTCAGCCAGTCACTTGCACAACCTTATTCTCAAAGACACTCACTGGGACAACCATATTCTCAATGCCCGTCACAGGTACAAGACCCTGGTCTCTAACAGTCACTGGGACAACCTTATTCTCAATTCCAATAACTTGGACAAGCCCCTTATCTCAGCAGTTCACTTGGACAGCGTCATTCTCATAGGCATTCACTTGTACTAGTCAGTTGGACAAGCGCCTAATCTCTGTCAGTCTCTCATACAACCTTAGGCTCATTGCCTGTCATATGGACAACCATATACCAAATGCCCAGTGACTTGGACAAGCCCCTGTTCTCTGACAGTCACTTGAACAATATTTTCCTCAATGGTAATCACTTGGAAAACCTTATTCTCTATGCTAGTCAATTTCAGAACACCCTGCTCTGTGCCAGTCCCATTGATAAACCTCATCCTTCTGCTGTTTATTTTGATAAACTTATTCTCAATGCTGGTCATGTGGACAAGCCCCTGCTCTCTCACAGTTACTTGGTCAACCTTATTCTCAAAGACAGTCACTCAGACAATCATATTCTCAATGCGAGTCAATAGTACAAGACCCTGGTCTCTGAAAGTCACTCGGACAATGTTATTCTCAATGCCAGTCATTTAGACTAACTGATTCATAATGCCATTCACATGGATAAGCCCCTGTTCACTGACAATCATTTGCAAAACCATATTCTCAATGCCAGTGACTTGGACAACCTTATTCTCAATACATGTCTCTTGGGAAAGACTCTGTTATGTCACAGTCACTTGGCCAACATTATTCTGAAAGCCAATCACTTATACAAGCCCCTGATCTCTGACAGTAACTTGGACAACCATATATTCAATGCCAGTCACTTGGACAAACTTTCTTTCAATGCCACTGATATGGACAACCTCATTCCAATGCCAGTCACTTTGACTACATTATTCTCAATGAAAGTTACTTGCACAACCTATTCTTAAGGACAGTCACTTGAACATCCTTATTCTCAAACCAGTAACTTGTACAGGCCTCTGCTCTCTCACAATCACTTCAAAAACCATATTCTCAAGACCAGTCACTTAGACATCTTTATTCCCAGTGCCTGTCGCTTGGACAAGCCCCTGGTCTCTTTCAGTCACTTGGACAACCATATTCTCAATGCCACTCACTAGGACAACCCTTTTCCCAATGCTCGTCACTAGGAAAACCTTATTCTCAATGCCAGTGACTTGGACAACCTTATTCTCAATGCCAGTCACATGGACAAGATCCTCCTCTCTGACAGTCACTTGGACAAAATTATTCTCAATGCCTATAAACTTGGGCAACCTTTTTCTCAATGGCAGTTACTTGGATAACATTCCTCTCCATGCCACTGACTTGGACAACGTTATTCTCAAAGACAGTCACTTGACCAAGTCCCTGCTCTCTGATAGACATTTGAACAACCTTATTCTAAATGCATCAGAATTGTGGGGGTGCCAGAAGAAGAGAGAGAGCAAGATACTGAAAACCTATTTAAAGAAATAATGACTGAAAACTTCCCATATCTGCAGAAAGAAATAGACTTACAAGTCCAGGAAGCACACAGAACCCCATATAAAAGGAATCCAAAGAGGACCACACCAAGACACATCATAAAATACCAAGAGCAAAAGACAAAGAGAGAATATTAAAAGCAGCAAGAGAAAAACAGTTCATTACCTACAAGGGAGCACCCATACGACTGTCAGCTGATTTCTCAACAGAAATGATGCAGGCCAGACGGGAGTGGCAAGAAATATTCAACGTGATGAATAGCAAGAAACTACAACCAAGAATAATCTATCCAGCAAAGCTATCATTCAGAATTGAAGGGCAGATAAAGACCTTCACAGAGAAGAAAAAGCTAAAGGAGTTCATCAACTCCAAACCAGTATTATATGAAATGCTGAAAGGTACTCTTTTAGGAGAGGAAGAAGAAAAAGGTAAAAGCCAAAAATTATGAACAACAAATACATATCTATCAACAAGTGAATCTAAAAATTAAGTGAATTAAAAATTTGATCAACAGAATAAGCTGGTGAATATAATAAAATCAGGAGCACAGAAAGGGAGTGGACTGATCATTCTCAGGGGGAAAGGGGTGAGGGGTATACAGGGACAGACTGGACAAAAATCATACACCTATGGATGAGATCAATGGGAGGGAGTAAGGGCAGAGGGAAGGATGGGAGATGGATGGAGAGGTGCTATGGAGGGGAAAAAAGAGAAACAAATGTAATAATCTAAATGCTAATCATATGTACAAGATCCTGCTCTCTGACGGTCTCTTGGACAACCATATTCTCAATGCCAGTCAATTGTACACGCTTATTCTCAATGACAGTGACTTGGACAACTTTATTTTCAATGCTTGTCTCTTGGGCAAGACTTTGATATCTCACAGTCACTTCATCAACCTTATTTTCAAAGCCAGTAACTTGTACAAGCCCTTGATCTCTGACAGTAACTTAGACAACCATATACGCAATGCCAGTCACTTGGACAAACTTTCTTTCAATGCCAGTGACATGAACAAGCTCATTCCAATGCCAATCACTTTGATAACCTTATTCTCAATGACAGTCATTTGAACATCTTTCTTCTCAAAGCTAGTAACTTGTACAGGCTTCTGCTCTCTCACAGTCACTAGCACAACCATATTCTCAATGCCTGTAACTTGGACAGCCTTATTTTTAAGGAAAGTCGAGTGGACAACGTTATTTTCTATTCCAGTATCTTGGACAAGCCCCTGGTCTCTGATAATCACTTGGACAACCACATACTCAAATAACTGACATGGACAATTATTTTCTCAATGACAGTCACTTGGACAACCTTATTCACAATGATGGTCACTTGGAGAAACTGCTTCTCAATGCCAGTCACATGGACAAGACCCTGTTCTCTCTCAGTCACTTGGACAAACTTACTCTCATTGCTAGTCACATGGAAATGACCTTCTCTCTGACAGTCACTTGGACAACCTTATTCTCAAACACAGTTACTTGGAAAAGCCCCTGTTCTCATATAATTACTTGCACAACGATATTCTCAATTCCAGTCACTGGGACAGTACTCTTATTAATGCCAGTCAGTTTGACAACCTTATTGTCAATTCCATTCATTTAGACAAGGCCCTGCTGTCCCTTTGTCAACTGGAAAACCTTATTCCCAATGCCAGTCACTTTGATATCTTTCCTCTCCAGGGCAGTGACTTAGATAAGCTTATTCTAAATGCAAGTCACATGGAAAAGACCCTGCTCTCTGACAGTCACTTGGACAAACTTATTCTCAAAGCCAGTAACTTGGGGAAGCCCATGCTCTCCCAGTCACTTGCACAACCATATTCTCAATGCCTGTCAGGTGGATAACCTTACTCTCAAAGACAGTCACTTGGACAAGCTTCTACTCTCTCACAGTCACTTAGACTACCTTATTCTCAGTGCTGGTTCCTTCACTACCTTATTCCCAAAGCCAGTCACTTGGACATACCCCGGCTCTCTGACACTGTCTTGGAGAATCATATTCTCAATGCCAGTCAATTTGACAACCTTCTTTTCAATGACAACCTTGTTCTCAATTACAGTCATATGGCCAAGACTCTGCTCTCTGACAGTCACTTGGACAATGATATTCTCAATTTCACTCACTTGGACAACACTCTCATCAATGCCAGTCACTTAAACAAGCCCTTGCTCTCACTGAATCACTTGGACAACCTTATTCTCAATGACAGTCACCTGAACAAACTTATTCTCAAAGACAATAACTTGGAAAGGCTGCTGCTCTCTCACAGTCACTTGTACAATCATATTCTCAATGCCTGTAATTGGGACACCCTTATTCTCAGAGATATTCACTTGAACAAGCCCTTGTTCTCTTACAATTACTGGGACAACTATATATACAAAGGAATCCCCTGGACAACCCTTTTCTCAATGGCAGTCACATGGACAATCTTCAATTCAATGCCAGTGACTTGGACAACCTTAGTCTCAATGCCAGTCACAAGGACAAGACCCTGCTCTCTGGCAGTCACTTGGACAAACTTATTCTCAATGCTAGTCATATAGATAAAACTCTGCTCTCTCTCTCCCAGTCACTTTGACAACCATACTCTCATTGCCAGTTACATAGAAAAGACCTGCTCTCTGACAGTCACTTGGACAACTTTATTTTCAATGCCAGTCACATGGATAATACCCTGCTCTCTCTCAGTCACTTAGACAACCTTACTCTCATTGCCACTCCCATGGAAAAGACCTGCTCTCTGACAGTCACTTGAACAACTTTATTCTCAAAGCCAGTCACTTGGACATGCCCCTGCTCTCTGACAGTAACTTGGAGAACTATGTTCTCAATGCCAGTCAGTGTGACAACCTTATTATCAATGACAGTCACATGTACAACATTCTTCTCAATGCCAGTCACTTGGACAAGACCCCGATCTCTCACAGTCACTTGGACAAAGTTATTTTCAATGCCTGTAATTTGGACAAGCTTATTCTCAAAGCCAGTCACTTGTACAAGCCCTTGATCTCTTACAGTAACTTGGACAACCATATACTCAATGCCATTCACTTGCACAACCCTTTTCTCAAATGCAGTCACTTGGTCAACCTTCCTTTCAATGCCAGTGACATGGAAAACCTTATTCCAAATGCCAATGACTTGGAAAACCTTATTCTCAATGCCAGTTAATTTGACAAAAGCCTGCTCTCTCTCAGTTACTTGGACAACCTTATTCTCAATGCCAGTCACATGGACAAGACCCTTCTCTCTGACAGTCACTTGGACAACCATATACTCAAAGCCAATTCTTTGCACAACCCCTTTCCCAATGGCAATCACTTAGACAACCTTCCTTTCAATGACAGTGACATCAACAACCTTATTCGCAATGAAAGTCACTTTGACAACCTTATTCTCAATGAGAGTCATTTGGACATATTTCTTCTCCATGCCAGTGACTGGGAAAACCTTTTTCTCCATGCCAGTGACTTAGACAAGCCCCTGCTCTCTCATAGTCAATTGGACAAACATATTCTCAATTCCAGTCACTTGGACAATCAACTGTTCTCTCACAGTCACTTGGCCAACCTTATTCTCAAAGACAGTCACTCAAACTTTCATATTCTCAATGCCAGTCATTTGTACAACACATTGGTCTCTGACAGTCACTTGGACAACCTTATTCTGAAATGCAGGCACTCTGACAAGCCCCTGCTCTCTGTCAGTCATTGTACAAACTTTTCTCAATTCCAGTCACTTGGAAAACGTTATTTTCAATGACAGTCTCTTGGACAACCTAAGTTTCAACGCTAGTAACTTGGACAAGATCCTGCTCTCTGACAGTAACTTCGACAACCAGAGTCTCAATACCAGTCACTTTGACAAGCTTTTCTTAATGTCAGTCACTTGGACAACCTTATTATCAATGGAAGTCACTCTGACAACCTTATTCTCAAAGCCAGGCACATGGACAACCTCCGGCTCTCACAGTCACTCAACCAAATTTATTCTCAATCCCTGTCACTTGGACAACCTTATTCTCAATGACCATCACTCAGATAACCCTATTCTCAATACCAGTCACTTGGACAAGCCCCTACTTCTATCATTCACTCAACAACTTTATTCTCAAGGTCAGTTACTTGGACATGCCCCTGCTCTCTCACAGTAAGTTGACCAACCGTATGCTCAATCCCTGTCAATAGGACAACCTTACTCTCAATGCCAGTCACTTGGACAAGCCTCTGCTCTCAACAGTTCACGTGGACAATGTCATTCTCAATGCAAGTCACATGGACAAGACCATTCTTATCGCCAGTCACCTGGACAAGTACCTACTCTCTGTCAGTCTCTTGGACAACTTTATTTTCAATACCTGTCACTTGGACAACCATATTCTCAATGAAAACCACTCAGATAACCATATTCTCTATGCCAGTGACTTGTACAAGCCCCTGCTCTCTCACAGCCACCAGACAACCTTATTCTTAATGCCTGTCACTTGGACAAAGACCCCATACTCTGACAGTCACTCATACAATATTTTCCTCAATGGTAGTCACTTGGAAAACCTTATTCTCTATGCCAGGCAATTACAGAACACGCAGCTCTGTGCCATTCTCATTAATAAGTCTCAGCCCTCTGCCTCTCACTTGGCCAAACTTATATTTAATGCTGGACATGTGGACAAGTCCCCTCTTTCAGCCAGTCTCTTGCACAACCTTATTCTCAATGCCAGTCACTTGGAAAAGGCCCTACTCTCTGTCAGTCTCACGGACAACCTGGTTCTCAATTCCAGTCACTTGCACAATCTTATTCTCAAAGACAGTTAATTGGACAACCATATTTTCAGTGCCTGCCACTGATACAAGACCCTGGTCTCTGACAGTCACTTGGACAACTTTATTCTCAATTCCAATAACTTGGACAAGCCCCTGTTCTCATCAGTTCACTTGGAGACCGTCGTTCTCAATGCCAGTCACTTGTACCAGACCGTTCTCAATGCAAGTCAGTTGGACAAGCCCCTACTCTATGTCCGTCTCTCATATAACCTTATTCTCAATGCTTGTCACTCAAACAATCTTGTTCTCAATGCCAGTGACTTGGACTAGCACCTTCTCCCTGACAGTCACTTGGACAACCTGATTCTCAATTCCAATAACTTGGACAAGCCCTACTTTCTACCAGTCACTCAGACAACTTTATTCTCAATGTTTGTTACTTGAAGAAGCCCCTGCACTATCAGTTACTTGACCAACCATATTCTCAATTCCTGTCAATAGGACAAAATAATTCACCATTCCAGTCACGTGGACAAGCCCCTTCTCTCAACAGTTCACTTGGACAAGACCATTCTCAATGCCAGTCACTTGGACAACCTTATTCTGAATACCAGTCACATGGACAAGCCCCTGCTCTCTCATAGTCACTTGATCAACCTTATTATCAATAGCTGTCAATAGGACAACCTTATTCTCAATTCCTGTAACTTGGAGTGACCCTGCTCTTAACGGTTCCCTTGGACAATGTCATTCTCAATGCCAGTCACTTGGAAAAGATGATTCTCAATGCCAGTCTCATGGACAAGTCACTTCGCTCTGTCAGTCTCTCAGATAAACTGGTTCTCAATGCCTATGTATTAGACAACATATTCTCAATGCCAATGACTTGTACACGTCCCTGCTTTCTCACAGTCACTTGGACAACCTTATTCTCAATTCCAATCACTTGGACAACATTTGTTCTCTCACTGTTATGTGGACTTTATTTTCAATTCCAGTCCCTTGGACAGCCTTATACTCAATGCCAGTAACTTGGACAAGACCTTGCACTCTGACAGTTACTTACACACCTTATTCTCAAAGCCTGTTACTTGGACAACAGTATTCTCAACAAAAGTCACTTGAATAATCCTTCGCTCTCTGACACTGACATGGAGTTACCTTATTCTCAATCACAGTCACTTTGACAACCTTATTCTCAGTGATAGTCACTTGAACAACCTTATTCTCAATGGTGATGACTTGGAAAAGCCCCTGCTCTCTGACAGTCACTTGAATATTCCCCATATCTCTGACATTCATTTGGACAACCTGATTCTCAGTGCTAGCCTTTTGGAGAAGACCCTGCTCTATTCCTGTCACTTGCAGAACGTTATTCTCAAAGCCAGTCACTTGGACAAGATAATTCTCCCTGCCAGTCATTTGGACAACCTTATTCTCAAAGACAGTTTCTTGGACAAGCCTCTGCTCTTTCACAGTCACTTGTATAACCATATTCTCAATGTCTCTCATTTGGACAACCTTATTCTCAAAGGCAGTAACTTGGCCAAGCCCTTTCTCTCTCACAGTCACTTGGACAATGATATTCTCAATGGGAGTCACTTAGACAACACTCTTTTTTAAAATAATATATTTTATTGATTTTTTACAGAGAGGAAAGGAGATAGTCAGAAATATCAATGAGAGAGAAACAGCGATCAGCTGCCTCCTGCACATCCCCAAATGAGGATGTGCCCACAACCAAGTATGTGCCCTTGACTGGAATCAAACCTGGGACCTTTCAGTCTGCAGGCTGACGCTCTATCCACTGAACCAAACGGGTTTTGGCTGGACAACACTCTTATCAATGACAGTCACATGGACAACCTCTTTCTCAATGACAGTCACTTGGACAAGACCAGGATCTCTCACAGTCACTTGGACAACGTTATTCTCAATGCCAGTCACTGGCACAACTTTATTCTCAATGCCAGTGACTTGGAAAACCTTATTCTCAATGCCAGTGACTTGGAAAACCTTATTCTCAATGCCATTCACACAATCAAGACCCTGCTCTCTGAAACTCACTAGGACAAACTTACTTACTCTCAATGCCTATAAGATGAACAACCTTTTCCTCAATAGTAGTTAATTGGACAACATTCCTCTCAATGCCACTGAATGGACAACATTATTCTCAAAGCCAGTCACCTGGACAAGCCCCTGCTCTCTGACAGTCACTTTGACAACCTTATTCTCAATGATAGTCGCCTGCAGAAACTGCTTCTCAATGACACTCACATGGAAAAATCTGCTCTCTCACAGTCACTTGGACAACCATATTCTCAATGCCAGTCACTTGGACAACCTTATTCTCAAAGACAGTCATTTGGACAACCATATACTAAAGGCAATGGAGAACATTATGCTAAGTGAAATAAGCCAGTCAATGAAGGAGAAACACCACATGATCTCACTCATTTGTGGATAATAAAGAACATTATAAACTGATGAACAAAAAGATAGATATAGAGGCAGTAAAGTATCAAACAGACTGTCAAATTACAGCAGAAAGATTAGGGAGAGGTGGGGTAGATAAGAGATCAACCAAAGGACTTGTATGCATAACCAATGAACACAAGACACTGGCGGGTCAGGATATACCTGGGATGAGGGGGGCAATAAGAAGATATGCATACATGTAATACATTAATAAAAAAATTGAAAAAATAAAAAATAAAGGCAATGACTTGGACAACTCTTTCTCAAAGCCAATCACTTGTCCAAACCCCTACTCTCTCACAGTCACGGAGACAACCTTATTCTCAAGGCCTGTTACTTGGACCACCATATTCTCAAAGGAAGTCACTTGAATAAGCCCCAGCTCCCTGACAGTGACTTGGAGAACCTTATTCTCAATCAGTCACTTTGACAACCTTATTCTGAGTGACAGTCACTTGGATAATCTTATACTCAATGCCAGTGACTTGGACAAGACCTTGCTGTCTCGCAGTCACTTGGACATCCTTATTCTCAGTGATGGTGACTTGGAAAAGCCCCTGTTCTCTTGTCACTCACTTGAATATACCCCATATCTCTGACATTCATTCGGACAACCTGATTCTCAATGCCAGCCTTTTGGAGAAGACCCTGCTATATTACAGTCACTTGGAGAACGTTATTCTGAAAGCCAGTCACTTGGACAAGACCCTGTTCTATGCCAATTACTTGTTCAACTTTCTTCTCAATGCCATTCACTTGAACAAGCTCTTTCTTAATGCCATTCACTGGACAAGCCCCGTCTCTCAGCCAGTCACCTGTACAACTTGATCCTCAAAGACAGAGATAAGCCTGTTATCCCTGTCACTTTGACAGCATTATTCTCAATGCCAGTCACTTGAATCACACCCTGGTCTCTGCCAGCCACTTGGACAACCTCATTCCTGATGCCAACCTTTTGGACAAGCTTCTACTCTCTGCCTATCAGCAAGGTAGGTGTGTTTTAGGAAAATGAACGTACACAAATAATTCTGCATCTACTAATTACGTTTTTAAGACGGATATCGTTTCGATAGATGCCCAGTGGTACCTGACCCTACACTCAATGGGTGGCTTTTAGCCTCCACCTTTCCTCCAGAAGTTTGTCTCAGGTTCATGGTGTGGTGAATCAGGACGTCACTGGACCCATTTTGTGGTTGTTCGCTTGTGTAGAGCACTTACCTGACACGGACAGCACATGTGTGGATCCATCTTCCCACGGGGTCCTGGGTAGTGAAGGATACTGTGATGCCATTACATGTGCCTGCACCTTTGTGAGGAGTGACTCGGAGCCGCACCACGTACCTGGACGACCAGGAGAGATTCGAACCCCGTCGGCGATCTCAGGGATGGAGGGGAGCTGATTGGGCCACGCACATCGTCCTTTTGGTCCGGCTTGTTGGGCAGCAGCGGCGAGAAGAGGAGGAGAAACAGAGTCAGAGGCAGCAGAGGATCGCACACGCTACATCCAGGGGCCTCCAGCGGCTGCTGCTGGACCCACTGGTTACTTTGCTCAAGGAACCTCAATGGCCGCATCCCGAGACTCACCGGCACCTACCATGCGGGCAAATGCCTTCCCAAAGGCCTCCCAAGTTCAACCAGCATGATTTTCTCTCAGCCGGGAGGCCGACAGTCCCCCTCGTTACCTTACCTCCGAGGCCTGTCAACTCACAGCCCACATCTCCACGTCATTTGCTGAGATCTCAATTGCCTTTCACCTCCCCGCGTTTCCTTCCTGCAGATCCATGACGAGGATGGCTTCCTGCTGCCTGGACCTCGCGTGTGGGAACCGGACTCCGCTGGACTTGGTACACTTTTAGGGTGAGAAGGTGAGAAAGAAATCAGAACAAGCCTGGCTGGTGTGGTTCAGTGGCTGAGCACGGACCTATGAACCAGGATGTTACTGTTTGATTCCCGGTCAGGGCACACACAGGTTCGATCCCAGGTGGAGGGTGAGCAGTAGGCAGCCAAGCAGTGATTCTCTCATCGTTGATGTTTCTATCCCTTTCTCCCTCTCCCTTCCTCTCTGAAATCAATAAAAATATATTTTACAAAAATAGAACTACCATAGGATCTAGCAATGCTCCTTCTGGGAATATAGCTGGAAAAACTAAAAGCCACCACCTCAGAAACCTATGTGCACCACAGCCAAGACATGGAAATAACCCTAAGTTTCCATTTGTGGGTGACGGAGTGTGTGTGTGTGTGTGTGTGTGTGTGTGTGTGTGTGTGTGT
>JAAGEH010000243.1:18696-35179 GCA_011751065.1 Lasiurus cinereus
GTGTGTGTGTGTGTGTGTGTGTGTGTGTGTGTGTGTGTGTGTATTATTGTCATAAAGAGGGAAATCCTGCCCTGAGTGGTTTGGCTCAGTGGATAGAGCATCGGCCTGCGGAAAAACGGTCCCAGGTTCAATTCCACTCAAAGGCATGGACCTTGGTTGCAGGCACATCCCCAGTAGGGGGTGTACAAGAGGTAGCTGACCAATGTTTCTCTCTCATCGATATTTCTATCTATCCCTCTCCCTTCCTCTCTGAAAACACATCATTAAAATATATTTTTAAAAAGAAGAAAAGAGGAAGGAAATCCTGCCATTTGTGACAAGAAGTAGATGGACTTCGAAGGTATTGTAAGTGAAATAAGTCAGGGGGCAATGTACCAACTCAACTTAGATGTGGAGTTTAATAAATTTTTTAAAAACCACACAGAGAAGAGACTGGTGCTTGCAAGAGGTGTGTGTGTCTGTGGGGGAGGTGAGGGTGTTGAAATGGGTGAAGGGACTCAGAAGGTACAAGCTCCCAGTTGTGGTATAATCCTGGGCTGTAACGCACACACGGTGACAATAGGTAACCACCTGCGGTTTATAACTGAGAGTGACCAGAGAACATCTCCAAAGCTCTCCTCATGCCCTGGCCCATGTGGCTCCGTGGGCAGAGCATGGGCCCGTGGACTGAAGGGGCCCAGTTTCGATTCCGGTCAAGACATGGACCTCGGTCGTGGCCTCAATTACTGGCCCTGGTCAAGGCATGTGAGGGAGGCAGCCAGTCACTGTGTCTCTCTCACGTCGATGGTTTTCTCTCTCGGTGTCTCCCTCTGCCTTCCACTTTCTCTAAAGAAAATCAATAGAAAAATATCCTTGGTTGAGGAGTAGCCACAACAACAACATAAGTTCTCATCATAAGAAAAACACTCCACCACCCCTGTAACCATGTTTGGTGATGGCTGTTAACAAAAGGGATTGATAATCATCTCACACTGTACACAGCTGTGCATCATCTGCTTCCCCCTCCCACTAATATGACGTTTTCTCAGTTGTACCTCCATTTTTTGAAGTACAGGGAGGAGAACTCATTTCCTCCCGCCCAGCAGACAGGGGATGATGAACCGCACAAGAAAGGGGGAGCCAGGAAGAGCTTCCTTCCTAGAA
This sequence comes from Lasiurus cinereus, assembly GCA_011751065.1. Taxonomy (NCBI): domain Eukaryota; kingdom Metazoa; phylum Chordata; class Mammalia; order Chiroptera; family Vespertilionidae; genus Lasiurus; species Lasiurus cinereus. The sequence continues at coordinate 19,840 of JAAGEH010000243.1, forward strand.
GACTTCTGCCAGGAGTCCGAGGCCCGAACCGGGCACCAGAGAGCACCCCTAGAATAATGAGTGGGAAGAGCACTGGCTCAGAGCGGACTCACGGCCAGACGCCGAAACCAGCAGGAGCGAGGAGGCAGGAAGGCGAGACCCAGACCTCTCCGCAGTGGGGACGCCCAGTTGTCCTGTCCAAGCGTGCAGGAGGGCTCCGATGCAGATCCAGGCGTGGAGCCCGATCGCTGTCCGTGGAGAAGCCACACAGCGGTTCAGGCGGGCAGGGCAGCTGCTATCGGGCATCTGCCATCCGAGTCGAGAAAAGAGTCCACTGGGGCCTGTGCTCAACGTGGATTAGCTGAGAGCAAACAGACCTTTTATTTTTTCCTTATTGATTAAGGAATTACATAAGTGTCCCCATTCCCCTGTTCCACCACCAACAACAACACCTCCCCCCACCCCTGGCTCATGACCTCACCCCTGGTGTCTGGATCCCTGGGTTAGGCTTATGTGCATGCACACAGGCCCTGTGGTTGACCCCCTCACCCTTACTCCCACCCGCCCCCTACCTTCCCTCTGAGGTTAGAAGGTCAGATAGATGCTTCTCTGTCTCTGGATCTGTTTTTGTTCATCTGTTTATGTTGATCATTCTATGTCACAAATGAGTGACACCATGACATATTTATCTTTCCCCGACTGGCTTATTTCGCTCAGCATAATGCTCTCCAGTTCCACCCATGCTGCTGCAAATGGTCAGGATTCCTTTGTTTTTACCGCAGCCTGGCCTTCCGTTGTGTAGATGGACCACAGTGTTCTGATCCACTCATCTGCCCACAGGCTGTTTCCAAATCTCAGGTATTGTACACTGTGCCGCCATGTACCCAGGGGTGCACATATCCTTTCTGAGAGAGATAGAAACATCAACGTTGAGAGAGAATCACTGATCAGCTCCCTCCTGCAGGCCCTCTGCTAGGGATGGAGCCTGCCACCAGGCATCTGCCCTTCACTGGATATGAACCAGGGACCTTTCAGTCTGCAGGCCTCTGCTCTCCCACTGAGCCACACCAGCTAGAGCAAGGTAGGACATATTTTACGAGGGCCATCTGGTCTCTGTGTCGTGTACTTCTCTGCAGTGACCGCGTGGAAGCCAGCCATGGGCCACATGGAAATGGAAGGGCACGGCTGTCCTTCCAGGAAAGCTTTAGCCACACATGTCTGCTTTGACCAAGGATTGCTGTTTCTGACCCGGAGGTTCATCTCAGCTCATTGCTTATTATGGTTACATGACAGTGTAGTTTATCCAGCCTGGAAAGGCATGTATATTTTGATTTTTGTTGTTAATTATTTTGAGTTACTCTGCATAAGGAATGTTTAAGCAACATTACAGAAGATGAGGGTTGGGAGCGGCCGGGGAGAGGTCAAGGTGGGTGGGAGTGGGAGGAGGCAGATGTAATACTTTAAACAATAAAAAAGTTAAATTAAAAAATATTACAGAAGGGGGAAGGGAGAGACCCCCATCCAACATAAAGACACTATGGTCTGCTATACTGATTAGTTGATTCTATTGGTCCATAACCTGGTTTGTTTTTTTGTTTGTTTTTTAGTAATATACCAAGAGCAAAAGAAAAACAGAGAATATAAAAAGCAGTAAGAGCCGAAACCAGATTGCTCACTGGATAGAGCATCGGTCTGCAGACTGAAAGGATCAGCTCAGAGCTGACAGAGCCTTTTATTTCCTCCTTATTGATTAAGGAATTACATAAGTGTCCCCATTCCCCCATTTCCCCCACCACCCTTTCCCCACTCATGACCTCACCTCTGGTGTCCGCGTCCATCGATTAAGCTTATATGCAGTCCTGTGGTTGACGCCTGCCTCTTACCCCCAACTTCCCCTACCTTCACTCTGACATTAGGTCTGATAGATGCTTCTCTGTCTGTGGATCTGTTTTTGTTTATCCATTTATGTTGATCATTCTATATCACAAAGGAGTGAGATCATGAGATATTTATCTTTCCCGGACTGGCTTATTTTGCCTCTCATAACGCTCTCCAGTTCCATCCATGCTGCTGCAAATGGTAAGGATTCCTCCATTTTTACTGCAGCCTGGCCTTCCGTTGTGTAGATGCACCAGAGTTTTCTGATCCACTCATCTGCCCACAGGCTGTTTCCAAATCTCAGCGACTGTACACTTTGATGCCATGTACACAGAGGTGCACATATCCTTTCTGACTGCTCTTTCTCATTTCTGGGGATAAACTAGACCACCTACTTACCCCATACACAAAAATAAACTCAAAACAGATGAAGGATTTAGACAGAAGACAGGAAACCGTAAAAATATTACAGGAATCCACAGGCAGCCAAATCTCAGGCATCTGCCCCAGAAATTTCCTCACCGATACAGCTCCAAGGGCAATGGAAACTAAAGAGAAAATAAACAAATGTAATGACATGAAAATAACAACTTTTTGCACAGCTACACAGCCTTTTAAAAGGAGAAAGTGAGCCCGGCCAGCGTGGCCCAGTGGTGGAGTGTTGACCTATGAACCTGGAGGTCAAGGTTCGACACCCTCGTCAGGGAACCAGGTCGATCCCTAGGGTGGGACATACAGGAGGCAGCGGATCAAAGGTTCTCTCTCATCACTAATGCTTCTCTCTCTCTCTCTCCTTCTACCTTCCTCTCTGAAATCAATACCAATATATTTAAAAAATAAAAGGAGAGCCGAACCAGTGTTGCTCATTGGATAGAGCATCGTTCTGGACACTAAAAGAATTAGCTGAGAGCTGACTGAGCCTTTTATTTTTTCCTTATTGATTAAGGGATTGCATATGTGTCCTCATTCCCCCATTCCCCCACCACCACCACCCCACCTCTGCTCATGACCTCACCCCTGCTGTCTGGGTCCCTTGATTAAGCTTATATATACCGGCACACAAGTCCTGTACTTGACCCCTGCCCCTTATCCTCATCCTCCCACCTACCTTCTCTCTGAGCTTAGAGGGTCTGATGGATGCATTTCTGTCTCTAAATCTGTTTATGTTCATCCATTTATGTTGATCATTCTATGTCACAAATGAGTGAGATCATGAGATATTTATCTTTCCCTGACTGGCATATCGCACTTCGCATAACACTCTCCAGTTCCATCCATGCTGCTGCAAATGGTAAGGATTCCTTCTTTTTTACTGCAGCCTGGACTTCCGTTGTGTAGATGGACCACAGTGCTCTGATCCACTCATCTGCTCACAGGCTGTTTCCAAATCTCAGCTATTGTACATGGTGCCGCCATGTATACAGGGTGCACATATCGTTTCTGATCGCTGTTTCTTGGGATAAACTAGACCACCAGCTTGCACCATAAACAAAAATATACTCAAAACGAATGAAGGACTAAGACAGAGACAGGAAACCATAAAAATATTACAGGAATCCACAGGCAGCCAAATCTCAGGCATATGCCCCAGCAATGTCTTCACTGATACAGCTCCGAGGGCAATGGGAACTAAAGAGACAATAAACAAGTGTGACTACATCAAAATAACAAGTTTTTGCACTATGACAGGGCCTTTTAGAAGAAGAAAGTGAGCCCGGCCAGCACGGCCCAGTGGTTGTGTGTTGTCGCCCACGCTCATGATCTCACCCCTGGTGTCTGCGGCCATTGGTTAGGCTTATGTGCATGCACACAGGTCCAGTGGTTGACTCCTCCCCTTACCCCCATCCTCCCCCTACCTTTGCTCCAAGGTTAGAAAGCCTGATCGATGCTCTCTGAGTCTGGATCTGTTTCTGTCCATGTGTTTATGTTGATCATTCTATTTCACAAATGAGTGAGATCATGAGATATTTATCTTTCTCCAACTGGCTTATTTCGCTCAGCATAACGCTCTCCAGTCCCATCCATGCTGCTGCAAATGGTAAGGATTCCTTCCTTTTTACTGCAGCCTGGCCTTCCATTGTATAGATGGACCACAGTGTTCTGATCCACTCATCTGCCCACAGGCTGTTTCCAAATCTCAGGTATTGTACACGGTGCTGCCATGTACACAGGGGTGCACATATCCTTTCTGAGAGAGAAACATCAATGATGAGAGAGAATCACTGATCAGCTCCCTCCTGCAGGCCCCCTCCTGTGGATGGAGCCTGCCAACAGGCATCTGCCCTTCACTGGATATGAACCAGGGACCTTTCAGTCTGCAGGCCTCTGCTCTCTCAACTGAGCCACACCAGCTACGGCGAGGAAGTACATATTTTAGGAAGGCTGTCTGGTCCTGTGACATGTCCATCTCTGCAGTGGCCACGTGGAAGCAGCCATGGGCCACTTGGAAATGGAAGGGCACAGCTGTCCTTCCAGCAAAGCTTTAGCCACACATGTCTGCTTTGTCCAAGGACGGTTGTTTCTGACCCAGGAGGTTCATCTCAGCTCATTGCTTATTATGGTTACATGACAGTGTAGTTTATCCAGCCTGGAAAGGCATGTATATTTTGATTTTTGTTGTTAATTATTTTAAGTTTACTTGCATTCCATGCTGTATGAAGGAATATTTAAGCAATATTACAGAAGGTGAGGATTGGGAGCAGACGGGGAGAGGTCAACGTGGGTGGGAGTAGGAGGAGACAGATGAAATACTTTAAACAATAAAAAATTTAGGTTAAAAAATATTACAGGTAAGGGGGAAGGGAAAGACCCCCATCCAACATAAAGACATTATGGTCTGCTATACTGATTAGTTGATTCTATTGGTCCCTAACGTGGTTTGTTTTTTAGTAAAATGCCAAGAGCAAGAGACAAACAGAATATTAAAAGCAGCAAGGGCAGAAACCGGATTGGCTCACTGGACAGAGCGTCGGCCTGGAGACTGAAAGGATTAGCTGAGAGCTGACAGAGCTTTTTATTTTTTCCTTATTGATTAAGTGATTACATATGTGTCCTCATCCCCCCGTTCCCCCACCACCCCTTCCCCGCTCATGACCTCACCCCTGGTGTCCGTGTCCATCGGTTAAGCTTATATGCAGTCCTGTGGTTGACCCCTCCCTCTTATCCTCATCCTCCCCTACCTTCGCTCTGAGGTTAGAAGGTCTGATAGATGCTTCTCTGTCTCTGGATCTGTTTCTGTCCATGTGTTTATGTGGACCATTCTATGTCACAAATGAGTGAGATCATGAGAAATTTATCTTCCCAGACTGGCTTATTCCACTTCACATAATGCTCTCCAGTTCCATCCATGCTGCTGCAAATAATCAGGATTCATTCTTTTTCATTGCATCTTGCATTCCATTGTGTAGATGCACCACAGCGTTCTGATCCACTCATCTGCCCACAGGCTGTTTCCAAATCTCAGCTATTGTAAACAGTGCCGCCATGTACACAGGGGTGCAAATATCCTTTCTGATCGCTGTTTCTCATTTCTTGGGATAAACTAGACCACCAACTTACACCATACACAGAAATGAACTCTAAACGGATTTAGGACTTAAAAAGAAGATAGGACTCTGTAAAAATATTCCAGGAATCCACGGGCAGCCAAATCTCAGGCATGTGCCCCAGCAATTTCTTCACCGATACAGCTCCGAGGGCAATGGAAACTAAAGAGACAATAAACAAGTGTGACTACATCAAAATAACAAGTTTTTGCACCGAGACAGAGCCTTTTAGAAGGAGAAGGTGAGCCTGGCCAGCGTGTCCCAGAGGTTTAGTGTTGACCCATGAACCTGGAAGTCAGGGTTCGATTCCCTGATCAGGACACTAGCTCAATGCTCAGGGTAGGGCGTACAGGAGGCATCAGATCAATGTTTCTCTCGCATCACTGAAGATTCTCTCTCACTCCTTCTCCCTTCCTCTCTGAAATCAACATCAATATTTTTAAAAAAATAAAAGGAGAGCTGAAACCGTTTGGCTCAGTGGATGGAGCATCGGCCTTCGGATTAAAGGGTCCAGGTTTGTTTCCAATCGAGGGCATGTACCTTGGTTGCAGGCACATCTCCAGTAGGGTGTGTGCAACAGGCAGCTGATGGATGTTTCTCACTCATCGATGTTTCTAACTGTCTGCAGGACAAAGCTCTATCTACCGAGCCAAACCAGTTTCAGCTATTTTTTCCTTATTGATTAAGGGATTACATGTGCGTCCTCATTCCCCCGCTCCCCAACCACCACCACCCCTACCTCACTCATGACCTCACCCTGGTGTCTGGGTCCCTTGGTTAGACTTACATGCATGCACACAAGTCCTGGGGTTGACCCCTTTCCCTATCTTTTCCTACCTTCTCTCTGTGGTTAGATGGTCTGATCGATGCTTCTCTGTCTCTGGATCTGTTTTTGTTCATCCGTTTATATTGATCATTCTATGTCACAAATGAGTGAGATCATGTGATATTTATCTTTCCCCAACTGGCTTATTCCACTTCACATAACGCTCTCCAATTCCATCCATGCTGCTGCAAGTGGTCAGGATTCCTCCTTTTTTTACTGCAGCCTGGAATTCCATTGTGTAGATGGACCACAGTGTTCTGATCCACTCATCTGCCCATGGGCTGTTTCCAAATCTCAGTATTGTACACTGTGCTTCCAAGTACACAGGGGTGCACATATCCTTTCAGATAGCTGTTTCTCGTTTCTTGGGATACACTAGACCACCAAGTTACACCATACACAAAAAAAGAAACTCAAAACGGATGATGGACATAGACAGAAGAGAGGAAACCATCAAAATATTCCAGGAATCCACAGGCAGGAAAATCTCAGGCATGTGCCACTGCAATTTCTTCACCCATACAGCTCCGAGGGCAATGGAAACTAAAAAGATAATAAAAAAGTATGAATACATCAAAATAACCAGTTTTTGCACATTCTTAGAGCCATTTAAAATGAGAAATTGAGCCCGGCAAGCATGGCCCAGTGGTTGAGTGTTGACCTATGAACTTGGAGGTCACAGTTCGACTCCCTGGTGGGCACCAGGTCGAACCCCAGGGTAGGGTGAGCAGGAGGCAGCAGATCAAAGGTTCTCATCAATGATGCTTCTCTCTCTCTCTCCTTCTCCCTTCCTCTCTGAAATCAATACCAATATATTTAAAAAGAAAAGGAGAGCCGAAACCGGTGTTGCTCATTGGATAGAGCGTCGGCCTGCAGACTGAAAGGATTAGCTGAGAGCTGACGGAGTCTTTTATTTTTTCTTTATTGATTGAGAAATTTCATGTGTGTTCTCATGCCCCCATCTCCCACCACCACCACCACCACCACCTCTGCTCATGACCTCACCCCTGGTGTCTCGTTAGGCTTATATGCATGCACTAAAGTTGTGTAGTTGACCCCTCCTCCGTACCCCCATATTCCTACCTTCCCTCTGTTAGACGGTTTGATCGATACTTCTCTGTCTCTGCATCTGTTTTTGTTTATCTGTTTATGTTGATCATTGTATGTCACAAATGATAAATATTTGTGTGATATTTATCTTTCCCCATCTGCTTATTTCGCTCAGTATAATGCTCTCCAGTTCCATCCATGCTGTTGCAAATGGTAAGGATTCCTCCTTTCCCACTGCAGCCTGGCCTTCCATTGTGTAGATAGATGGACCACAGTGTTTGAATCCACTCATCTGCCCACAAGCTGTTTCCAAATCTCAGCTATTGTAAACGATGCTGCCATGTATACAGAGGTGCACATATCCTTTCTGAGAGAGATAGAAACATCGATGAGAGAGAATCACTGATCAGCTGCCTCCTGCAGGCCCCCTGCTGGGGATGGAACCTGCCACCCAGGCATGTGCCTTTCCCTGGATTTGAACCAGGGACCCTTCAGTCTGCAGGCCTCAGCTCTCTCACTGAACCACACCCGGTAGGGAAAGGTAGAACATATTTTAGGAGGGCCATCTGCTCCCGTGACGTGTCCATCTCTGCAGTGGCCACGTGGAAGCAGCCATGGGCCACATGGAAATGGAAGGGCACGGCTGTCCTTCCAGCAAAGCTTTAGCCACACATGTCTGCTTTGGCCAAGGATGGCTGTTTATGACCCGGAAGGTTCATCTCAGCTCCTTGCTTATTATGGTTACACAACAGTGTAGTTTATCCACCCTCAAAAAGCAAGTATATTTTGATTTTTGTTGTTAATTATTTTGTGTTTATCTGCATTCCATGCTGTATGATGGAATGTTTAAGCAATATTACAGAAGGTGACGCTTGGGAGTGGCCGAGAGAGATCAAGGGGATAGGAGTGGGAGGAACCAGATGTAATACTTTAAACAATAAAAAATTTAAATTAAAAAATATTACAGAAGGTAAGGTGGAAGGGAGAGACCCCATCCAACATAAAGATACTATGAGCGCTATACTGATTAGTTGATTCTACTGGTCACTAATCTGGTTTTTTTTTTTAGTAAAATACCAAGATCAAAAGACAAACAGAGAATATTAAAATCAGCAAGAGTTGAAACCGGTTTGGCTCACTGGATAGAGCGTCGGCCTGCAGACTGAAAGGATTAGCTGAGAGCAGACAGAGCCTTTTATTTTTTCCTCATTGATTAAGATGTTACATGTGTGTTTCATTCCCACGATCCCCCCACCACCCCTTCCCCGCTCATGACCTCACCTCTGGTGTCTGGATCCCTGGGTTAGGCTTATGTGCATGCGAACAAGTCCTATGGTTGACCCGTCCCTATTACCCCCACCCTCCTCTACCTTCCCTCTGAGATTAGAGGGTCTGATCGATGCTTCTCTGTCTCTGGATCTGTTTTTGTTCATCCATTTATGTTGATCATTCTATGTCACAAATGAGTGAGATCATGAGATATTTATCCGACTGGCTTATTTCGCTTCACATAATGCTCTCAGTTCCATCCATGCGGCTGCAAATGGTCAGGATTCCTTGTTTTTCACTGCAGCCTGGCCTTCCATTGTGTAGATGCACCACAGTGTTCTGATCCACTCATCTGCCCACAGGCTGTTTCCAAATCTCAGCTATTGTACACTGTGCCACCATGTACACAGGGGTACACATATCCTTTCTAATCGCTGTTTCTCGTTTCTTGGGATAAACCAGACCACCAACTTACATCATAAACAAAAACAGATCAAAACGGATGAAGGACTAAGACAGAAGACAGGAAACCATAAAAATATTACAGGAATCCACAGGCAGCCAAATCTCAGGCATGTGCCCCAGCAATTTCTTCACCGATACAACTCCGATGGCAATGGAAACTAAAGTGACAATAAACAAGTGTGACTACATCAAAATGAAAAGTTTTTGCAGAGTGACAGGGCCTTTTAAAAGGAGAAAGTGAGCCTGGCCAGTGGGGCCCAGTGGTTGTGTGTTGTCACCTGTGCTCATGACCTCACCCGTGGTGTCCGGGTACCTTGCTTAGGCTTATATGCATGCAGACAAGTCATGTGATTGACCCTTACCCCTTACTTCCAACTTCCCCCTACCTTCGCTCTGAGGTTAGACGGTCTGATCGATGCTCTCTGTGTCTGGATCTGTTTTTGTTCATCCATTTATGTTAATTATCCTATGTCCCAAATGAGTGAAATCATGAGATATTTATCTTTCCCCGACTGGCATATCGCACTTCACATAACGCTCTCCAGTTCCTTCCATGCTGCTACAAATGGCCAGGATTCCTTCTTTTTTTACTGCAGCCTGGCCTTCCATTGTGTAGATGGACCACAGTGTTCTGATCCACTCATCTGCCCACACGCTGTTTCCAAATCTCAGTTATTGTACACGGTGCCAACATGTACACAGGGGTGCACATATCCTTTCAGATCGCTGTTTCTTGTTTCCTGGGATACACTAGACCACCAAGTTACACCCTACACTAAAATAAACTCAAAACGGATGATGGACTTAGGCAGAAGACAGGAAACCATCAAAATATTCCAGGAATCCACAGGCAGCCAAATCTCAGGCATGTGCCACTGCAATTTCTTCACCAATACAGCTCCGAGGGCTATGGAAACTAAAGAGAAAAGAAACAAGTGGGACTACATCAAAATAACCAGATTTCGCACAGTCTCAGAGCCATTTAAAGGGAGAAAGTGATCCTGCCAGCATGGCCCAGGGGTTGAGTGTTGATCTATGAACCTGGAGGTCACGGTTCGACTCCCTGGTCAGGGCACCAGGACGATCCCCAAGATGGGGCGTGCAGGAGGCAGCGGATCAAAGGTTCTCTCTCATCACTTATGCTTCTCTCTCTCTCTCCTTTTCCATTCCTTTCTGAAATTCATACCAATATATTTTAAAAATAAAAAAAGGGTCGAAACTGGTGTTGCTCATTGGATAGAGTGTCCTCCTGGAGACTCAAAGGATTAGCTGAGAGCTGACAGAGCCTTTTATTTTTTCCTTATTGATTAAGGGATTATATATGTGTCCTCATTCCCCCATTCCTCTACCAACACCACCCTACCCCTGCTCATGACCTCACCCCTGCTGTCTTGTGATCCTTAGTTAGACTTATATGCATGCACACAAGTCCTGTGGTTGACCTCTTTCCCTATCTTTTTCTACCTTCTCTCTCTGGTTAGATGGTCTGATCGATGCTTCTCTGTCTCCATATCTGTTTATGTTCATCCGTTTATGTTGATCATTCCATTCACAAAGGAGTGAGATCATGAGACATTTATCTTTCCCCGACTGGTTTATTTCACTTCACATAATACTCTCCAGTTGCATCCATGCTGCTGCAAATCTTAAGAATTCTTTCGTTTTTACTGCAGCCTGGCCTTCCATTGTGTAGATGGACCACAGTTTTATGATCCACTCATCTGCCCACAGGCTGTTTCCAAATCTCAGCAATTGTACACTGTGCCGCCATGTGCACAGGGGTGGACATATCCTTTCTGATTGCTGTTTCTTGTATTTTGGGATACACTAGTTCACCAACTTAGACCATACACAAAAATAAACTCAATTCAGATGAAGAACTTAGAAGATAGGATACCATCAAAATATTCCAGGAATCCACAGGCAGCAAAATCTCAGGTATATGCCCCAGCAATGTCTTCACCGATACAGCTGCAAGGGCAATGGAAACTAAAGAGACAATAAACAAGTGTGACTACATCGAAATAACCAGTTTTGCACAGCCACAGAGCCTTTTAAAAGGAGTAAGTGAGCCCGTCCAGCATGGCCCAGTGGTTGAGTGTTGACCTATGAACCTCGCCCAGGGTGAAGCGTACAGGTGGCAGCAGATCAATGCTTCTCTCTCATCACTAACGCTTCTCTTTTGCTCTCTCCCTTCTTCTCTGAAATCAATACCAATATATTTAAAAAATAAAAGGAGAGCCGAACCCAGTTTGGCTCATTGGGTAGAGAGTCGGCCTGCAGACTGAAAGGATTAGCTGACAGAGCCTTTAATTATTTCCTTATTGATTAAGGGATTACATATGTGTCCTCATTCCTCCATTCCCCCAATAATCCGCCCCCCTCATTACTTCAGCCCTGGTGTCTGGGTCCCTTGGTTAGGGTTATATGCATGCACACAAGTCCTGTGGTTGACCCTCCCCCTTATTCCCATCTCCCCTTACCTTCCCACTGAGGGTAGACAGTATCATGAATGCTTCTCTGTCTCTGAATCTGTTTCTGTATATGTGTTTATGTTGATCATTCTATGTCACAAATGAGTGAGATCATGTGATATTTATCTTTCCCCGAGTGGCTTATTTCGCTTCACATAATGCTCTCCAGTTCCATCCATGCTGCTGCAAATGGTAAGGATTCCTTCTTTTTTACTGCAGCCTGGCCTTCCATTGTGTAGATGGACCACAGTGTTCTGATCCACTCATCTGCCCACAGGCTGTTTCCAAATCTCAGCTATTGTACATGGTACCACCATGTACACAGGAGTGCACATATACTTTCTGATACCTGTTTCTCATTTCTTGGGATACACTAGACCACCAAGTTACACCATACAAAAAAATAAACTCAAAACTGATGATGGACTTAGGCAGAAGACAGGAAACCATCAAAATATTCCAGGAATCCACAGGCAGCCAAATCTCAGGCATGTGCCCCAGCAATTTCTTCACTGATACAGCTCCGAGGGCAATGGAAACTAAAGAGAAAATAAACAAGTGTGACTACATCAAATAACCATATTTGCACAGTCTTAGAGCCATTTAAAGGGAGAAAGTGAGCCTGGCCAGCATGGCCCAGTGGTTGAGTGTTGATCTATGAACCTGGAGGTCACAGTTTGACTTCCTGGTCAGGGCACCAGGTCGATCCCCAGGGTCGGGCGTGCAGGAGGCAGCGGATCAAAGGTTCTCTCTCATCACTGATGCTACTCTCTCTCTCTCTCCTTCTCCCTTCCTCTCTGAAATCAATACTAAAATATTTAAAAAATAAAAAAAGAGCCGAAACCGGTGTTGCTCATTGGATAGAGCGTCGGCCTGCAGACTGAAAGGATTAGCTGAGAGCTGACAGAGCCTTTTAATTTTTCCTTATTGATTAAGGGATTACATGTGTGTCCTCATTCCCCTGTTCCCCACCACCACCACCCCACCCCTGCTCATGACCTCACCCCTGGTGTCTTGTGACCCTTGGTTAGACTTATATGCATGCACACAAGTCCTGTGGTTGACCCCTTCCCCTTATTCCCATCTCCCCTTACCTTCCCGCTGAGGGTAGAAAGTATCATGGATGTTTCTCTGTCTCTGGATCTGTTTCTGTCCATGTGTTTATTTTGATCATTCTATGTCACAAATGAGTGAGATCATGTGATATTTATTTTTCCCCGACTGGCTTATTTCGCTTCACATAATACTCTCCAGTTCCATCCATGCTGCTGCAAATGGTAAGGATTCCTCCTTTCCTACTGCAGGCTGGCCTTCCGTTGTGTAGATGGACCACAGTGTTCTGATCCACTCATCTTCCCACAGGCTGTTTCCAAATATCAGCTATTGTACACGGTGCCACCATGTACACAGGGGTGCACATATCCTTTCTGATACCTGTTTATCATTTCTTGGGATAAACTAGATCACCAACTTACACCATAAAAAATAAAATAAACTCAATTTGGAGGAAGAACTTAGACAGAAGACAGTAACCCATAAAAATATTGCAGGAATTCACAGGCAGCCAAATCTCAGGTATATGCACCAGCAATTTCTTCACCGATACAGCTCCGAGGGCAAAAGAAACTAAAGAGACAATAAACAAGTGTGACTACATCGAAATAACAAGTTTTGCACCACGACAGAGCCTTTTAAAAGGAGAAAGTGAGCCCGGCCAGCATAGCACAGTGGTTGAGTGTTGACCTATGAACCTGGAGGTCATGGTCCAACTCCCTGGTCAGGGTACCAGCTTGATTCCCAGGGTTGGGTGTTGAGGAGGCAGCAAATCAATGGTTCTCTCTCATCTCTGATGTATCTCTCTCTCTTTTTCCTTCTCCCATCCTCTCTGAAATCAATACCAATATATTTAAAAAATAAAAGGAGAGCCAAAATCGGTTTTGGTCCAGCGGAGAGAGCATCATGGAGACCCTGAGGAGCTGCAAAAACCTGAGGTACGGAGACGCGCGTGCTGAGGGAGGGTGCCAGAGTACCTGGCTGGCTTTCCCTAGTGGGAGGAAGACAGAGATTCCCAACTGCATTGAAATCCTTATCCTATGGCACTAAACCCCACGTCCAGCTGAAAATCATACGTGGGGAGTTTGGACTGTGAAAAGGAGGAAGTGCACAGAAATTTAGGGGAGTTGCGAAAGGGCAGACGTCTGGTGGCGCACATAGCACTGCTCGGAGAAGACCTACTGCTGATTGTGACGCTGGCTTTTATGAGAGGGCGGGGGATAAAGTATCACAACTGCTCCACCTCTAACTCCACGAAACCCCAGTTTCAGGCAAAACCCTGTGGACCCAAACTCATATGGTCCCGGAGTGCAGTGAGCTGGACAGGCAGCGGTCTAGAGGCACTGCGAGAGCATGCGCACACAGAGACTACTCTAGCGATTACCCAGTCATGTGAGACCTAGGGGCCCTGGAGGCGGGGAGGCGACTGGAAGGCAAGTGGTTCTTTAAGCCCTGAGACTCCACCCATCCCAAGCTCAACAGAGAGGCTTTTGCAGTTGTACAAGACTTGTATCATAAGGCTAAATCCAACACAGAAGTTCTCCCAACATAATGAAAATGCGGAGACAAAGGGAGATATCACAAACAAAAGAAATGGAGGAAAACAAACAACTGGATATAGAGTACAAAACCACGGTTACAAGTTTTTTCAAGAATATCCTAGAAAAGATGGATAAATTTAGCGATACCCAAGAGGAGATGAAAAAGGACCACCTAGAGATGGGAAAGGACCAACTAGAGACAGAAAAGGACCAACTAGAAATTAAACATCCACTGAATGAAATGAAAAATATTATACAGAGACCTAACAGCTAACTAGAGGATCTCAAGCATCAAGATAAAATTTTGAAATATAAAGAATCAGAAACCACTCAACTGGAAAAGCAAGAAGAAAAAAGAATCCAAAAATGTAAAGATAATGTAAGGAGCCTCTGGGACAGCTTCAAGCGTATCAACATCAGAATTGTGGGGGTACCAGAAGAAGGGAGAGAGCAAGACACTGAAAACCTATTTGAAGAAATAATGATGAACACTGCACATCTGGTGAAACAAGTAGACTTACAAGTCCAGAAAGCACACAGAACCCCATATAAAAGGAATCCAAAGAGGACTATACCAAGACATATCATAATTAAAATACCAAGAGCAAAAGACAAAGAGATATTATTTAAAGCAGCAAGAGAAAAACAGTTCATTACCTACAAGGGAGCACCCATACGACTGTCAGCTGATTTCTCAACAGAAACGATGCAGGCCAGGCAGGAGTGGCAAGAAATATTCAACGTGATGAATAGCAAGAACCTACAATCAAGAATAGTCTAACCAGCAAAGCTATCATTCAGAATTGAAGGGCAGATAAAGAGCTTAACAGATAAGAAAAGCTAATGGAGTTCATCACCTCCAAACTAGTATTATATGAAATGCTGAAAGGTACTCTTCAAGAAGAGGAAGAAGAGGAATCCAAGATGGCGGCATAGGTAAACACCTACATTGCTTCCTTGCACAACAATTTCAAAACTACAACTAAAAGACAGAACAGACATCGTCCAGAACCACAGGAAAGCAGGCTGAGTGGAAATTCTACAACTAGAAAGAAAGAGAGGGGCTCGCAGAGACCCAAGAGCTGCAAAAAGCTGAGGTACAGAGACGTGTGTGGAGAGAGTGGGTACCTGGCTGGCTTTCTCTGGCGGGAGGGAGACAGAGACTCTCAGCAGCATTGAACCCCTTATCCTAAGACACTAAACCCCAGATCCAGCCGAAACTCATACTAGGGCAGTTTGGACTGTAAAAAGGGAGAAGTG
>JAAGEH010000243.1:35189-59419 GCA_011751065.1 Lasiurus cinereus
TCCCTGGGTTAGGCTTATATGCATGCAGACAAGTCCGGTAGTTGATCCAAGTCTTGGGTTGACCCCTCCGCCTTATTCCCATCTCCCCCTTACCTTTACGCTGAGGGCACACAGTATCATGGATGTTTCTCTGTCTCTCGATCTGTTTCTGTCCATGTGTTTATGTTAATCATTCTACGTCACAAATGAGTGAGATCATGTGATATTTATCTTTCCCCGACTGGGTTATTTCACTCAGTATAATGCTCTCCAGTTCCATCCATGCTGCTGCAAATGGTCAGGATTCCTTCTTTTTTACTGCAGCCTGGCCTTCCATTGTGTAGATGCACCACAGTGATCCACTCATCTGCCCACAGGCTGTTTCCATATCTCAGCTATTGTACACTGTGCTTCCTTGTACACAGGGGTGCAGATATCCTTTCGAGAGAGAGAGAGAAATGTCAATGATGAGACAGTCACTGATTAGCTCCCTTCTGCAGGCTCCCTCCTGGGGAAGGAACCTGCCACCCAGGCATGTGCCCTTGACTGGATTTGAACCCTGGAACCTTCAGTCTGCAGGCCTCTGCTCTCTCCAATGAGCCACACAAGCTAGGGACAGGTAGTGCATATTTTAGGAGGGCCGTCTTGTCCTGTGACGTGTCATCTCTGCAGTGGCCGCGTGGAAGCAGTCACGGGCCACATGGAAATGGAAGGGCTCGGCTGTCCTTCCAGCAAAGCTTTAGCCACACATGTCTGCTTTGGCCAAGGATGGCTGTTTCTGACCCAGGAGGTTCATCTCAGCTCCTTGCTTATTCTGGATACACAACAGTGTAGTTTATCCAGCCTCAAAAAGCAGGTATATTTAGATTTTTGTTGTTAATTACTTTGAGTTTATCTGCATTCCCTGCTGTATGAAGGAATGTTTAAGCAATATTACACAAGGTGAAGGTTGGGAGGGGCCGGGTGAGGTCAAGGGGGGTGGGAATGGGAGGAGGCAGTTGTAATACTTTAAACAATAATGAATTTAAATTTAAAAATATTACAGAAGGTAAGGGGAAAGGGAGAGATCCCCATCCAACATGAAGACACTATGGTCTGCTATGCTGATTAGTTGATTCTATTGATCCATAATCTGGTGGTTGTTGTGTGTGTGTTTTTTGTTTGTTTGTTTTTAGTAAAATACAAGAGCAAAAGGCAAACAGAGAATATTAAAAGCAGCAAGAGCAGAACCAGTTTGGCTCACTGGATAGAGCGTCGGACTACAGACTGAAAGGATTAGCTCTGAGCTGAGAGAGCCTTTTATTTGTTTAAGGAATTACATGTGTATTCCCATTCTCCCGTTCCCCCACAACCCATTCTCCGCTCATGACCTCACCCCTGGTGTCTGGGTTCCTGGGTTAGGCTTATATGCATGCACACAAGTCCATTGGTTGACCCCTCCCCCTTACTCCCATCCTTCCCCTACCTTCCCTCTGAGGTTAGAGGGTCTGATCGATGTTTCTCTGTCTCTGGATCTGTTTTTGTTCATTCGTTATGTTTATCATTCTATGTCACAAATGAGTGAGGTCATGTCATATTTATCTTTCCCCGACTGGCTTATTTCGCTCAGCATAATGCTCTCCATTTCCATCCATATTGTTACAAATGGTAAGAATTCCTTCTTTTTTACTGCAGCCTGGCCTTCCATTGTGTAGATGGACCACGGTGTTCTGATCCACTCATCTGCCCACGGACAGTTTCCAAATCTCAGCTGTTGTACACTGTGCAACCATGTACACAGGCATGGACATATTGTTTCTGACCGCTGTTTCTCATTTCATGGGATAAACTAGACCACCAACTTACACCATAAAGAAAAATAAACTCAAACTGAATGAAGGACTTAGACAGAAGACAGGAAACCACAAAGATATTACAGGAATCCATGGGCAGCCAAATCTCAGGCATATGCCCCAGCAATTTCTTCACCGATACAGCTCCGAGGGCAAAGGAAACTAAAGAGACAATAAACAAGTGTGACTACATCGAAATAACCAGTTATTGCACAGTCACGGAGCCTTTTAAATGGAGAAGGTGAGTCCGGACAGCGTTGTTCAGTGGTTGAGTGTTGACCTATGAACCTGGAGGTCACGGTTCGACTCCCTGGTCAGGGCACCAGCTCGATCCCCAGGGTGGGGCTTGCAGGAGGCAGCGGATCATTGGTTCTGTCTCATCATTCTCTCTCTCTCCTTCTCCCTTCCTCTCTGAAATCAATACCAATATATTTAAAAAATAAAAGGAGAGCCGAAACCGGTGTTGGCTCAGTGAATAGAGCATCACCCTGCTGAAAGGATTAGCTGAGAGCTGACGGAGCCTTTTATGTATTAAGGTGTTACATTTGTGTCCTCATTCCCCCAGTCCCCCACCACCACCAACACCACCAACACCGCTCATGATCTCACCCCTGGTGTCTGGGTCTGTTGGTTAGGCTTATGTGCATGCATCCAAGTCTTGGGTTGACCCCTCCACCTTATTTCCATCTCCCCCTTACCTTTATGCTGAGGGTAGAGAGTATCATGGATGCTTCTCTGTCTCTGGATCTGTTTCCGTCCATGTGTTTATGTGGATCATTCTATGTCACAAATGAGTGAGATCATGAGATATTTATCTTTCTCCAATTGGCTTATTTTGCTTCACATAACGCTCTCCAGTTCCATCCATGCTGCTGCAAATGGTCAGGATTCCTTCTTTTTTACTGCAGCCTGGAGCTTCCATTGTGTAGATGCACCACAGTGTTCTGATCCACTCATCTGCCCACAGGCTGGTTCCATATCTCAGCTATTGTACACGGTGCCGCCATGTACACAGGGGTGCACATATCCTTTCTGAGAGAGATAGAAACATCAACGATGAGAGAGAATCACTGAGCAGCTGCCTCCTGCAGGCCCCCTGCTGTGTATGGAACCTGGAATCTAGGTATGTGCCCTTGAATAGATTTGAACCAGGGACCCTTCAGTCTGCAGGCCTCTGCTCTCTCCACTGAACCACACCCACTATGGCGAAGTACTGCATATTTTAGGAGGGCCATCTGGTCCCTCTGACATGTCCATCTCTACAGTTGTCGCATGGAAGCAGCCATGGGCCACATGGAAATGGATGGACAGCAAGGCTGTCCTTCCAGCAAAGCTTTAGCCACACATGTCTGGTTTGACCAAAGAAGGTTGTTTATGACCTGAAAGGTTGATCTCAACTCCTTGCTTATTAAGGTTACACGACAATGTAGTTTATCCAGCCTCAAAGGGCATGTATATTTTGATTTTTGTTTTGAATTATTTTGACTTTATCTGCATTCCATGCTGAATGAAGGAATGTTTAAGCAATATTACAGAAGGTAAGGGTTGGAAGTGGCCTGGGGAAGGTCAAAGGGGGTGGGAGTGGGAGGAGACAGATATAATACTTTAAACAATAAAGAATTTATATTAGAAAATATTACAGAAGGTAAGGGGGAAGGGAGAGAACCCCATCCAACATAAAGACACTATGGTCTGCTATACTGATTTGTCCATAATCTGGTATTGTTGTTTTTTTTAGTAAAATACCAAGAGCAATATACAGAGAATATTAAAAGCAGCAAGAGCCGAAACCAGTTTGGCTCACTTGACAGAGCGTCGGCCTGCAGACTGAAAGGATTAGCTGAGAGCGGTCAGAGCCTTTTATTTTTTCCTTATTGATTAAGGTGTTACATGTGTATCCTCATTTCCCCTTTCCCCCACCACCACCACCCCTTCTCTGCTCATGACCTCACCCCTGGTGTCTGGTTCCCTTCTTTAGGCTTATATGCAGGCACACAATTCTACTTACCCCCATCCTTCCCCTACCTTCCCTCTGAGGTTAGACCATCTGATCCATACTTCCCTGTCTCTGGATCTGGTTTTGTTCATCCGTTTATGTTGATCATTCTATTTCACAAATGAGTGAGGTCATGAGATATTTATCTTTCCCCGACTGGCTTATTTCGCTCAGCATAATGCTCTCAGTTCCATCCATGCTGCTGCAAATGGTCAGGATTCCTCCTTTTTCACTGCAGCCTGGCCTTCCGTTGTATAGATGCACCACAGTGTTCTGATCCACTCATCTTCCCACAGGCTGTTTCCAAATCTCAGCTATTGTACACAGTGCTGCCATGTACACAGGGGTGCACATATCCTTTCAGATCACTGTTTCTCGTTTCTTGGGATAAACTAGACCACCAACTTACACCATAAAGAAAAATAAGCTCAAGACAAATGAAGGACTTAGACAGAAGACAGGAAATCATCAAAATATTCCAGGAATCCACGGGCAGCAAAATCTCAGGCATGTGCCACTGCAATTTCTTCACCGATACAGCTCCGAGGGCAATGGAAACTACAGAGACAATAAACAAGTGTGACTACATCGAAATAACCAGTTTTTGCACCGAGACATAGCCTTTTAACAGGAGAAAGTGAGCCCGGCCAGTGTGGCCCGTGGTTCAGTATTAACCTATGAACCTGGAGGTCAAGGTCCATTCCCCGGTCAGAGCACCAGCTCGATGCCCAGGGTGAGGCGTGCAGGAGGCAGCAGATCAATGGTTCTCTCTCATCACTGATGCTTATCTCTCTTTCTCCTCTCCCTTCCTCTCTGAGATCAATACCAGTTTTTAAAAAATAAAAGGAGACCAGGAGCCAGTAGGGAGGGAAGGGAGTGGAGAGGCTGCAGACGGGGAGGTGAAAGGTTACGAGGAAAGAGGGGGCCCCCATGTCACGCACCTGGCTTTGGGAACCAGCTCCCATCCAATCAGGCTCCCACCTCCTTCAGGTGCCCATGTCCAGGTATCACACTGCCCTGGGGCTGGGTAACAGCACCGCCTCTCCCCTGTGGGCATCGTCAGGCGGATGGGCAGGGTCCTGCCCTCAGGAGCTGGCGGGGCCGCAGTCACCTGTTGAGGCCGACTTCTTCCAGGCAGGCGCTTCTGGGGGGCCCAGGGTCCCCCAAGGTGCAGCTTGAGCTCCTAGAAACCGCTGAGCGCTCGTCCACGTGTCCACAGGCCCGGGGAGTCGGGGGACGGACCCGGACCGGAGGGCTCCGGCGAGCCTGGCCGGAGGATCTGTGGTAGGGAGGTGACGGGCCGGGAGGGGACATGAAGGGGGGGGTAAGAGAGGGACGGAGAGGAAACGAGGTGGCGGAGGACGATGCAGGGTCTCACAGAAGCAGGATGTACCAGGGTGCCAACCAGGGATGCGAGCTCGGCCGCGGGCACGTGAAGACAAGGCCTAGGACAGCCCTCTGTGGGGGCGAAGGGGGGGTTCATCCCGGGTTTGTGCCGGGAAAGCCAGAGCCCCTGAGAGGAGGAGCTCAGCGCGGGGGGCGGGTGCCACTGAGGTTGAAGGTCCTCAAGGGCCCACTGCACGGGGCGGGGCACCTCAACGCCCCCTGCCCGCCAGCCTCCCCTGTGCTGCTCCCATCAGCCTCCTCTTCAGCCCAGGTCTCGTCTCTACTCTTAAATGGTTCTGGTCTCCAAGTCAGAGCCACCAGAGTGGGGGGGAATTCTCCTCCAACTGGAATGTCTACCCCAGGGCATGCTGGCCTCTGGCTTAATGCCGGCCCAGACAGGTATCTGTGTGTTGTTAGAAATGACTGCGCAGAAGAAGGGAATACTGGAAGAGAGAACATTTACTAACATCTGTAGTTCCCACTGCAAGTGGCATTCTTATTCCATCACATCATCACAGACATGTTTTAAAATTCACCTACGAATAGATTAAAACGGAAAGGATGTATTAATTTTTCTTGGATCTGATATATTCCAAAACGTGATTTTCCCTGGAAGTAGGGATGTTTATTGCATGCAACTTCCATTTAAAAATGTTTTTCTTGAAACATTAATGTTCATCGCATGTAAAAATAAAATACATATTCTAAAAAAACTGAATGAAGAGACTGAAACCAAGATGGCGGCATAGGTGAACAACTAAACTGCTGCCTCGCACAACAATTTCAAAACTACAATTAAAAGACAGAACGGACATCATCCAGAACCACAGGAAAGCTGGCTGAGTGGAAATTCTACAACTAGAAGGAAAGAGAGGGGCTCACGGAGACTCAGAGGAGCTGCAAAAGGCTGAGGTACGGAGACACATGCGTGGAGAGGACGGGCGGCTGAGTACCTGGCTGGCTTCCTCTAGCGCAGCGGTTCTCAACCTGTGGGTCACAACCCCTTTGGGGGTCAAAAGACCCTTTCACAGGGGTCGCCTAAGACCAGCGGAAAACACCTATTTCCCATGGTCTTAGGAACCAACACACCGCTCCTCGGTGTCGCAAAGTGTAGCCATGTCGTCTACTGTTGTCCTAGGAAGACTGTTGCCCATGCTACACCATGATTCAAGACATTTCATTTATTTGTAATTAGAAATAAATATTTCACAATATATAATTACATATTGTTTTTGTGATTAATCGCTATGCTTTAATTATGTTCAATTTGTAACAACGAAAATACATCCTGTCTATCAGATATTTACATCACAGTTCATAACAGTAGCAAGATGACAGTGATGAAGTAGCAACGGAAATAATTTTATGGTTGGGGATCACCACCACATGAGGAGCTGTCTTAAAGGGTCACGGCCTTAGGAAGGATGAGAACCACTGAGCTAGAGGGGAGGAAACTCCCAACTGCACTGAAGTCCAATTCTGACTGCACTGAACCCCAGTTCCGGGCAAGATTCATACAGAGGAGTCTGGACTGTTGTGAAAAGGGAGGAGTGGATGGAAACGCCAGTGCACACAGAGAGGACTAACTGCTGATTGTGCCACTGGCTTTCTCTAGCGAGAAGAATACAAAACCTTCCAACTGTGCTGAACCTGGGGACCCAGACTCCTATGGGTCCCCAGAGCATACGGAAACTCAGGGGAGATGCGAAAAGCAGAGGTCTGGAGGTGCGTGAGCGTGAGTGTGCGCAGAGAGGGCTGCAGTGATTACAAAGGGAAACTGAGACTCAGGGGCCGCATAGGGCAGGGCTAACGAATACAAAAACTGGAAGATAGTATAAGTAGCCTCTTGGACACCTTCAAGCGTACCAACATCAGAATTATGGGGGTGCCAGAAGAAGAGAGAGAGCAAGACACTGAAAACATATTTGAAGAAATAATGACTGCAAACTTCCCCCACCTGGTGAAAGAAATAGACTCACAAGTCCAGGAAGCACACAGGATCCCAAACAAAAGGAATCCAAAGAGGACCACACAAAGATACATCATAATTAAAATACCAAGAGCAAAAGAAAAAGAGAGAATATTAAAAGCAGCAAGAGAAAACAGTTAATTACCTACAAGGGAGCACCCATACGACTGTCAGCTGATTTATCAATGGAAACGATGCAGGCCAGACGGGAGTGGCAAGACATATTCAACGTGATGAATAACAAGAACCTACAACCAAGAATAATCTATCCAGCAAAGCTAACATTCAGAATTGAAGGGCAGATAAAGAGCTTCACAGATAAGAAAAAGCTAAAGGAGTTCATCAAATCCAAACCAGTATTATATGAAATGCCGAAAGACACTCTTTAAGAAGAGATAAAAGAAGAAAAAGGTAAACATAAAAATTATGAGCAACAAAAACATATCAACAAGTTCATCTAAAAGTCAAATGAATTAAAATTCTGATGAGCAGAATAAACTGGTGAATATAATAGAATCAGAGACACAGAAAGGGAGTGGACTGACAATTCTCAGGGGAAAGGGATGAGGTAGGGTGAGGGGAGAGACTGGACAGAAATCATACACCTATGGATGAGGATAGTGTGGGAAAGGTAAGGGCACAGGGTGGGGTGGGAGCCGGGTGGAGGGGAAAAAAAGAGAAACAATTGTAATAATCTGAACAATAAAGATTTATTAGATTTAAATAAACAAATAAATGAAACATGTATTTTTTATTGATTTCCAAGAGGAAGGGAGAGACAGAGTAAGATAAAAACATCAATGATGAGGGAATCATGGATCAACTGCCTCCTGTATGCCCCCTACTGGGCATGGAGCCCACAACCCGGGCCTGTGCCCTGATGAGGATGCTTGTTTGTTTTGTTTTGTTTTAATATATTTTATTGATTTTTTTCAGAGAGGAAAGGAGAGAGGGGTAGAGGGTTAGAAACATCCATGAGAGAGAAACATCGATCAGCCGCCTCCTGCATGCTCCCCACTGGGGATGTGCCCACCACCAGGATACATGCCCTTGACCGGAATGGAACCCGGGACCACTTCAGTCCGCAGGCTGATGCTCTATCCGCTGAGCCACACCGGTGTCGGTGAGGATGTGTGTTTTTTGTTTTTGTTTTTGTTTTTAATATATTTTTATTTATTTTTTACAGAGAGGAAGGGAGAAGTATAGAAAGTCAGAAACATCGATGATAGAGAGACATCGATCAGCCGCCTCCTGCACACCTCCTACTGGAGTTGTGCCCGCAAGCAAGGTACATGCCCCCGACTGGAATCGAACCTGGGACCTCTCAGTCCGCAGGCCAACGCTCTATCCACTGAGCCACACCGGTGTCGGCGAGGATGTGTTTTGAATATAACTTTGTGGACGTGAATGAAACGTGCCTTTGGCCCGAATAAAGAAGATGGGACAGTCGGCCTTCGGGGTTCCTCTCCGGATGAAAGTGGCAGGGAATCTGTCACAGGTGACAGGCCTGGACTTCACGCGTCCAGAAAGGTAAGAGGCGGCGAGCACTCCGGGCCGTGTCTCTCCCGCCAAACGGAGCTACACGAGTTGGAAGACTCTGGCCGACACCGGTGTGGCTCAGTGGATAGAGCGTCAGCCTGCAGACTGAAAGGTCCCAGGTTCCATTCCGGCCAAGGGCATGTACCTTGGTGGCAGGCACAGCCCCAGTAGGGGGTCATGCAAGAGGCAGCTGATGGATGTCTCTCTCTCATCGATGTTTCTAGCTCTCTATCCCTCTCCCTTCCTCTCTATAAGAAATCAATAAAATATATGGGAAAAAAAGAGTTGGAAGACTCGGATAGCAACTACTCAACCCCTGGCCCGGATCCAGGTGCATGCAGGAGGCAAGCGAGGGATCTCTCTCTCTCCCACCTCTCTCTCTTCCTCTCCCCCTCCCTTCAACTCTCTCTAAAAATAAAAAAACAGGTTGGCAGGAAATATCTCCGGCCATAAATCTCCAGGAGAAGGAGGAAGAACACTGGATGGTGAGGATCTACTGGCAGTGCCCGGCCGGTGTGGCTCCATGGTTGAGTGTCAACCTAGGAACCAGGAGGTCATAGTTCAAGTCCCGGTCAGGGCACAGGCCCAGGTTGCGGGCTCGATCCCTGGGGAGCAGTGTGCAGGAGGCAGCTGGCCCAAGGTCCTCTCTCATCACTGATGCTCCTATTTCTCTCTCCCTCTCCCATCCTCTCTGAAATCAGTATTTTTTTTTAAAAAAAAAAAAAGGAACTACGGGAATATCGGCAGTGCGTGTTCTTTCCTGCATGGATCTCCCAGCATGCACTCCATGCACCGAGACTCAGAAGTGAGTTCTGGTGGTGAGAAGCCCTCTTGTTCTAGCCCGAGGATTAAAAACGCAGAGATCCCAGTGCCCCTCCCCTCCCCCCTTTCTTGTCTCCACTCTCTCCAAATCAGCATGTCACCCTGTTGTCATGGTGACAGTGGCAGCTAAGGGAGGTCACACACACATACAAAAAAAAAAAGACAATGAGGAGGAGAGCTTTCTCCTCAGGGGTGGCAGTTCCAAGAACGCGGAGCCAACTCCTGGTTCTTATTTTTCTCTCTACCCTCTTACCACCTCAACCAAGGAATGCCTGAACAAGTGGACCAGCCAATCTCTCTCTCTTTCTGTCTCTCTCTCTCTCTCCCCTTTCCTCCGCCTGTCTAAAAGCACATTAATAAATCAGTAAAATAATCTATTTCCAAAAGAACACAGGATTAAAAGAACAGTGGCAGTGCACGGCAATGACCAGTTTCTGGAATCATTAGTCTCAGAGAGGACTTCCTTAACTAAAAAATAAAGTTACAGTGTTTTCCTCTTCCGTCTTCTTTCTTTTGTGTTGCTGACAAAAAAAAAAACGTTTGGTTCACCAAACTCCCAGTCAGGCTCCTGAGACTGCCCCTTCGTCCCAGCGACCAGTACACACTTCCTGATAATGAAAGGAAATGAACTCCCCTCCATCTTGTCCTCTAGGGCTGAGACCCCTGCCTAAATCCCCTCCCTTTTCTGGGAGTGGCCACAGGTGTGCCAGCAATGTCTTAACTTCCCGAGCCCCACCCAAATGGACCAATGAAGCTCCAGGAACACAGCGAGGGTCCTCATGATGCTAAACCACAGAAAGACCCTAATTCAAGTGACCAATCTCTGACACCCTCATCACTTCCCTAAGCCCTCCCAATTATCCTACCCCATAGAACTCATTGTTCCCTCCCGGTCTGCTCTCTCGCCTCGCTGCTGCGTCAGAAAGAGGCTGAGAGCCAAACCCGGGTTTGAATAAAGACTCTTTGCTTTTGCATCAGAAAAGGCTCCTTAGTGGTGGATTATTGGGGACCCCGAACTCTGGGCATCACAATAAAATCTGCTTTTAGCAGGAACCCTGCTAAGGCTCTTTATTTACCAGAAACTCCCACTGACCGTCCTCAATATCTAATAAAATTCCTCTCCTCCTCCTCCTCTTCCTCTTCCTCCTCCTCCTCTTCCTCCTTCTCTTCCTCCTCCTCCTCCTCCTCCTCCTCCTCTTCCTTCTCCTCTTTCTCCTCTTCCTTCTCCTCTTCCTCCTCCTTCTTCTCCTCTTTCTCCTCCTCCTCCTCTTCCTCCTCCTCCTCCTCTTTCTCCTCCTTCTCTTCTTCCTCCTCTTCCTCCTCCTCCTTCTCCTCCCTCCCACCCTCCCTGCCCCCGTCCCACCAGCTTGCCTCTGATGAGCCCAATCTGCCTTCGGCAGGAATCCTGTCAGGTCCATGTTGGCAGAACCTCTCTTACTCTGTTTCCTCTTAGGAACGTTTTTGTTTTGTTTTTAATATATATATACATATATATATATATATATATATATATATATATATATATATATATTTCAAAGAGGAAGGGATGAGGGAGAGAGAGAGAGAAATATCAATGACGACCATCAGGAACCGGCTGCCTCCTGCACGCCCCACACTGAGGATGGAGCCCACAATCCCGGCCTGTGCCCTGACCGGGAATTGAATCCTGGTTCCTAGGTCGACGCTCAGCCACTGAGCCACGTCAGCAGGGCTTAGTAACATTTTTTCATGCTGACTCTCACTCCTACTCCTTGGCTGTCAATTCTCACTTGTCCTTGCCATATTTGGGATTGAGCCTAATCTCTCCCCTTTTCTGTAAAGCCCCACTGCATTGACCACTGTACCTATGGCAATGGTCCTGAATGCAGTCGGCCTTCCCGTCTTAGTCACTGAATCACTTCTTTAACATTACCATCAACATACACCGAGTGGCCAGGTTGTTAAGATCTCTGAACACATAATAATCTGGCCTCTTAGAGGCCAGGTGCATGAATTCGTGCATGGGTGGGGTCCAGCCAGCCTGGCCAGGGGGCGGGGATATGGGCAGTTGGCTGGCCTGCCTGCTGGTCAAACTCCTGGTCAAGGGGACAATATGCATGTTAGCCTTTTATTATATAGGATAGACACTGAGTGGCCAAATTATTATGCATTCAGAGATCATAGAAATCTGGCCACTCAGGGTATTGTTTCTCTTTAAAAAAAAAAAGAGTATACTAAAAAAATAAAATACCAAATTATGGACCAATAGAACCAACTAATCAATATAGCAGACCAGTGTCTTTATGTTGGATGTGAGTCTCTTCCTTACCCTTACCTTCTATAATATTTTTTTTCTTTTCTTTTTTTTTCTTCTATGTGGGATGGTTGATCTTGAGCCTGCAGGGAGCAAGCTGGCTCCAGACTTCTCCAAGTCCACATTTCTTTGCCTCCAATTCTTACGTGTCCAAAGACAGGGAACCACAGACACGCCTTTGTAGGAGGGTTCCTATAATATTTTTAATAGATTTTTTTAATATATTTTATTGACTTTTTATAGAAAGGGAGAGGGAGAGTTAAAAACATCGATGAGAGAGAGACATCGATCAGCTGCTTCCTGCACACCCCACAATGGAGATGTGCCCACAACCAAGGTACATGCCCTTGACCGGAATCGAACCTGGGACCTTTCAGTCCTCAGGCCGATGCTCTATCCACTGAGCCACACCGGTTTCAGCTGTAATACTTCTTAATTTCAATTCTTCATTGTTTAAAGTATTACACCTGTCTCCTCCAACTTCCCCTTCCCTTGACCTCTCCCTGGCCACTCCCAACCCCCACCTTCTGTAATATTGCTTAAACATGCCATCATTCAGCATGGAATGCAGATAAACTCAAAATAATTAACAACAAAAATCAAAATATACATGCTTTTCCAGGCTGGATAAACTACACTGTCGTTTAACCATGATAAGCAAGGTACCAAGATGAACCTCCCGGGTCAGAAACAACCATCCTTTGTCAAACCAGACATGTGTGGCTAAAGCTTTGCTGGAAGGACAGCCGTGCCCTTCCATTTCCATGTGGCCCGTGGCTGCTTCCACGCGGCCACTGCAGAGAAGAACACGTCACAGAGACCAGAGAGCCTTCTGAAATATGCACTACCTCGCCCTAGCTGGTGTGGCTCAGTGGAGAGAGGAGAGGCCTGCAGACTGAAGGGCACCTGCCGGGGTGGCAGGCTCCATCCCCAGCAAGGGGTCTGCAGAAAGCAGCTGATCAGTGATTCTCTCTCATCGTTGCTGTTTCTCGCTCTTTTTTTTTTTACAAACTAGTTTTATTTCATTGTGTGAGATGTCATTCTCAAATTTTGTGTATATATCTTCTTTTTAAATATATTTTATTGATTTTTTTTTATAGAGAGGAAGGGAGAGGGATAGAGAGTTAGAAACATCGATGAGAGAGAGAAACATCCATCAGCTGCCTCCTGCATGCCCCGGACTTGGCATTTTCCACCAACCAAGGTCCATGCCCTTGACCAGAATCCAACCTGGGACCCTTCAGTCCGCAGGCCGACGCTCTATCCACTGAGCCACAATGATTTCAGCCATCATTGATGTTTCTCTTTCCCTCTCTGAAATCAATCAATAAATAAGAATATGTAATATCTGGTCCTTCCCCCCCCACCCACAAAAAAAAAAAAACTAATTTCCAGCCTTTGAATTCCACTTTGGGGAAACTTTCTTTTAAAAAAAAAAAAGGAAAAAGCCAGAACAGGAGGAGTAACAGGTGAACCTCAGGCAGTACCGCTGGGGGAGAGGGGGTGACAAATTGGGGGGGAGGAGGCTGCTCAATCCGCTTGGAGGTGAGAGCACAGGGAAAGGAAGCAGACAGGGGAGCCCCCAGAGAAAAGCAGGGCCCCCAACACACACACCTGCTGTTCTAAAGGCTGGGAAACTGTGTCACTCACACCTGCACCATTTTTTTAAAAAAATGGCCTATGCTGTGACTATGGAAATTGGGGTGTGTGTTGGGGGGTGGGGGGGGAGGGAGTTTGACTCTGAACCCCCTAAAAGCCCCTCCCAGGAAGGATGTTTTGTTGGGGAGAGAAAAAATTAATTGTTTAAAAAAAATTACAGAATCAAGCAAGCATCTCAATGGCAAGCTAAAAACGACCAACGTTGTAAAAATCGCATTTCCCCCCGGGGAAAAAGACCTCGAGTCCAGGAATATTAAAAAAATATTTAAGCCTTCCCGGTGAATGCGATAAACAAACGGGAACGCGGTTTTTTATTTTAAGAGGAAGGCCCAGCATTTGCGGTTTTAGGCAATGTTTACCGGACTCCACAAACCGGAAACGCCCCGGTACATACTTTTCCGGAAATTAAAAAAAAAAGACACCGAGGTTAACACGAAGTTTAAAAGCTACACTTAAAACAACGATACGCAGCGTAGAGAGGAAAAGTTTTTTTTTTGGGGGGGGGGAGGAGAATATTCTTTTTATTTTTTAAAAATCTCGGCGGCGCAAACGGCCAACAGGAAATCCCCCCACCCGGCGCCTTAAGGAGAAGGGACCGGAAGAAGATGGCGGCAACGGAAACCGGAAGGGGAAGGAGAGGACGCGCTGCACGTCGCCCGGCCAGGCCCGGCCCCGCCCACTCCCGCACAGGACCCGCCCCCCCCCCCCCCCCCCCGGCGCGGCGCGCTACGTGAGCTTCCCGGCGTGCACTGCGAGCGAGCCGGCTGCGATCGCGCCATGGCCGCGCCCAGGCAGCAGCGCTAAGCCGGCCGCTCGGGGCCGCCGCTGTCTCCGCGCGGCCAGGGTGCGACCCGCGGGTGCTCGGGGGCCGCCGCTCCCCTCGATCGGACTGCAGGGCGCTTTAAACCGTCTCCCCGCCGGGCTTTCGCTTTCTCGAGAGCGCGATCGGAGAGGGAAACCGTGTTTGTAAACCCAGAGCGGAACCAGTGTGTGCGAGCCTATGTGCGCCCTACCCGTGCGTGTTCACCGTAACACACTCCGGCGCGCCCCTTCCGGTGGAGGAGATCAATGCATCAGACCAGCTGCATGCAGGCCCCCCCCCTCCTTTAACCCTTCAGTGACCAGCGGAAGCTGGAAAGGTGGCCGGGGAGCCGGATTTGCCCGTATCTTTACTGAGAATCATGGAAAATCCCTTTTCTCCCACTTCCCCCGCCTCTACCTCCTGCAGAAATGATGCATTGTTACTTCTTTTTCCCCTTAAGTTTCACTTTTGAAATAAATATACAGGGTGTCTCCCCTCCCCCAAAAGAACGTATACAGCTGATAGCTCCATGGATGTTTTTTTTTTTATTTTCAGCTCGAACCCATTGGAATGCATGATTTTTCAAAGTGTGTATACATTTTGGGGGGCAGAGGGGGGGCGCCCTGTATTTAAAACCTCTGCTCCAATGAACACAGGCGCCTATTTCCGGCTCCCAGATCCCATCCTTTTTTTTTTTTTTCCTCCCTGAACTTTTTAGTTCCCTTGTCACCGGTCTCCCATTTTTCCTGATGCTCAATGGGGCGCTGTGAGTCCCGGATCCCCCTCCCCCCCCTCCTCGCAAAAAAAAAAACACAGCAGAGCAAGGAGATCTGAAATTTGAAAAAGTAAGTTTTAAGGAGGTGACAGTAACCCCTGTTGGGAGCTGAACTGCCTCCTTCTAGGAAGAGCATTCACCGTGGAGCAAAGCAAGGCTGTTCCCCTGAAAAGACTCAATATTTTTTTACTGATGCTTGCATTTTCTCTCTCCTTTTCCCCTCTCCCCCCCCTTCTCTTTAGTTTCCTATACAGTATCCGAGTTTGACTCTAAACACTGTATTTTTCCCCTTAAAGTGCACACAACTGCCCCAGCTGGTGTGGCTCAGTGGCTAGAGCGCCAGTCAGCCTGCCAACTGAAGGGCCCCAGGTTTAATTGGGGTCCAGGGCACATGCCCGGGTTGTGGGCTCCATGCCCAGAGAGGGGGGTGCAGGAGGCAGCCCATCAATGATTCTCATCATTGATGTTGCTCTCTCTCCTCCTTTCCTCTCTGAAATCAATAAAAACATCTTTTACAAAACAGACACAACTCCCAGACTCTCATTTTAATTACACCAGCTGTGGTCCCAGAAATCAAACCCTGATGGAACAAAACCAACCAATGAAACAAACAAACAAACAAAGCACTATAAAACCCCAACACGTTGACATAGAACAAAATCCTACAAAAAACCTGGCCTAGCTGAAACCGGTTTGGCTCAGTGGATGGAGCCTCAGCCTGCCGACTGAAAGGTCCCAGGTTCGATTCTGGTCAAGGGTATGTGTCTTGGTGGCGGGCGCATCCCCAGTAGGGGGCATGCAGGAGGCAGCTGATTGATGTCTCTCTCTCTCTCTCATCGATATTTCTAACCCTCTACCCTCCTCCCTTCCTCTCTGTAAAAAAACAATAAAATATATTTTTAAATAATAAAAAAAAACCTGGCCCAGGCATCATGTATTTCCAGCTTTCATTGGAGATTCTGAAATGGTTACTTTCCACGGGACATCCCAGATCTTTTGACTTCTCTACACTGGCCGGCCTCTCTGTGCATACAAGTACGTCCTCCTGCCTCCCCTAGCGCTGATGTGTGTGTGTGTGTGTGGGTGTGTGTGTGTGTGTGTGTGTGTGTGTGTGTGTGGCTTCTGCTACTTATCCGTTATGTATTCCATCATAAATTGCTTCCTCCAGGAAACCTTCAACGACCCCTTCAATTCCGGTTACAGAGCAGTGCATCCTGTGGCTTGCAGCAGAATAATACAGGGTCCCGGCTAATGCACATCTCATCTGATTTCCGCTTTTAAATCACTACTTGACGGATGGCTCACGTGAAGGAGAACACTCGATCTTTGCTGTTCATGTATCCAGTCCTCTCGGGAGGCAATCCTCACATGCCATAAAACTGCCACTCACTTTTTTTTTTTTTTTAGTTTTCCAAAAATGAATAGGTCAGACTCAATTGTCTTCACGTCTACCAATAAACACGAATAAATAATTGGGTATAGAAGCTAAAATATATTTTACAAGAGCAGCAGAAATATGATCGGCAGCCCTACCTCATTTGACTTAGTAGATAGAGTGTCGGCCTGTGGACTGAAGGGTCCTGGGTTCGATTCTGGTGCAAAGCACATGCCCAGGCTTGCAGGCTCAATCCCCAGTAGAGGGTATGCAGGAGGCAGCTGATCCATGATTCTCTCTCATCATGGTTGTTTCTCTCTCTCTCTCCCTCTCGTTTCCTCTCTAAAATCAATAAAAGAATATATTTTAAAAGGAGAAAATAAAATACGATCTCCATGGGGATAAACCACAAAGAGACACACAGAAATTTGGGGATGATGAAAAATGTTCTGAATCCGAATGAGGGTTGTTCCTGCATGCCTGGATGCCTTTGCTGAAGTACACTGCACTGTCACTGTCTCCTGGAAATGAACGTCACCCGAATAAACCCAACTTAAAAAGAAATGGTATCAATATCCCTATTTTTTGTTCTTTCTTTCTTGAACTTAGTAGTGCCCCATGAAATGTTCAAAATCTGATTAGCACTTTTGTGTGTGTGTGCGTTTTAATGTATTTTATTGATTTTTTACAGAGAGGAAGGGAGAGGGATAGAGAGTTAGAAACATCAATCAGCCGCCTTCTGCACCGGTCATTCCACCATTCAGTCAATTTGCATATTAGCCTTTTATTATATAGGATATTTTTTAAAATATATTTTATTGATTTTTTACAGAGAGGAAGGGAGAGGGATAGAGAGTTAGAAACATCGATGAGAGAGAAACATCCATCAGCCGCCTCCTGCATGCCCCCCACTGGGGATGTGCCCACAACCAAGGTACATGCCCTTGACTGGAATGGAACCTGGGACCCTTGGGTCTGCATGCCTGGATGCCTTTGCTGAAGTACACTGAACTGAACCAAACCGGTTTTGGCTGATTAGCACTTTTGGATCTGTTTCACTTTTAAAATGTGGGCATGTCAGCCAAAACTGGTTGGCTCCGTGGATAGAGCGTCAGCCTGCAGACCGAAGTGTCCCAGGTTCGATTCCAGTCAAGGGTATGTACCTTGCTTGCAGGCACATCCCCAGTAGGGGGAGGGGGGCATGCAGGAGGCGGCTGATGGATGTTTCGCTCTCATCGATGTTTCTAACTCTCTATCCCTCTCCCTTCCTCTCTGTAAAAAAAATCGATAAAATATATTTTTTAAAAAAACACTCTTTGCTAAAAACTTCCTTTAAAAAAAATAATAAAATGTGGGCATTTCAGTCAGCACCATATAATAGGTTTTTTGATTTTGGGGGGCTGGCCACTTGCTACTGTAGGTCACAGCTTGAGGCCACTCCCCTCACTCTCTGTAGAGAGAGCATTTGGAGAGTTGTACGGTCACCAGGTCAAAGGTGAGATACCAAGGCCACTTCTCAGTGTGTGTTCAAAGGATGTGCTGCAGAAGAGCCTCAGGGAGGAGGAGGCAGATAAAACATTTCACATTCCTGATTTTTTTTTCTGCTACTTACGTGTGGGCTTGCACACTGAGGAATGAGCCGCGGGAGTCCGGCTGCCAGGCCGTGGGTGTGGCTCCGGGCCAGCGTCTCCACCCACCCTCGCCTCCGGCTTCCTTCCCGATCTGGAAAGTAATAACAAGAGTCATGATGGGGCCCTCGCCAGCTGGGCTCAGTGGACGGAGCACTGACCCTCGGACTGAAGGGACGCACCCGGCTTCGGTTTGGGTCAAGGGCACAGACGTACCTTGGTTGCCAGGTTGCCTGGCCAGGATGTGCAGGAGGCAATCGATCCCTGCGTCTCTCTCACATCGATGTTTCTCTCTGTCTCTCCCTCTCCCTTCCATTCTCTCTAAAGATCAATGGGAAAATATCCTTGGGTGAAGGTTAACAAAAAAATACACTGAGTGGCCAGGTTATGATGACCTCTGAAAGCATAATAATCTGGCCACTCAGGTGTCTAATATATTATATATACTAGAGGACTGGTGCATGAAATTCATGCAGGGGGGGGGGGAGAGGCAAAGGGAGGGTAGGTGCCTCAGTCCGGCCTGTACCCTCTCGAAATCTGGGACCACTGGCTCCTAACCACTCACCTGCTTCCCTTCCTGATTGCCCCTAACCACCTGCCTGCCTGCTTCACTGCCTCTGACTGCCTCTGCCTCAGCCCCCGCCACCACAGCTTCATCTGGAAGGACGTCCAGAATGACATCCAGAAGGTTGTTCAGCTGTCTAGTCTAATTAGCGTATTATGCTTTTATTATTTTAGTTATATGTGTGTGTGTGTATATATATGTGTGTATGTGTATATATGAATATATATGAGTATATATGTATATATATGTATATATGTATATATTAGAGACCCAGTGCATGACTTCGTGCATGGGTGGGATCCAGCCAGGGGGAGGGGACATGGGCAGTTGGCCGGCCTGCCTGCTGGTGGAACACCTGTTTGAGGGGATAATTTGCATATTAGCCTTTTATTATATAGGACAGACACTGAGTGGCCAGATTATTATGCGTTCAGAGATCAGAATCATCTGGCCACTTGGTATAAATAGAGGTAGAAAAAAAAGGAGTCCCAAGGTGATGTTTTGAAACGGAGAGGTGAGGATCCATCTGGACCTGCCCACGGGGGCTGACACCCACCAGCATCTGTACTGTGTGTCCAGCGTGTTACTCTCCACGTGATGTCCCACCACAGCTCGCGATAGCACAGGCACTGAGTCTGAGCTCTGGCTCTGTCCCCTGGAGTGACTCCACAGAACGCACATTAGCCATCGGGGTTTCTACTTGGGGAGTCACAGACCCCATTCCCCGTCTCCCTCTGTCCCGATAGCTATTCTGTCTTTTTTTTTTTTCTGCAAATGTTCATATCTTTTTTTTAATATATTTTATTCATTTTTTTACAGAGAGGAAGGGAGAGGGAGAGAGAGTTAGAAACATTGATGAGAGAGAAACATCTATCAGCCGCCTCCTGCACGCCCCCCACTGGGGATGTGCCCACAACCAAGGTATATGCCCTTGTCCGGAATCGAACCTGGGACCCTTCAGTCCACAGACCAACACTCTATCCACTGAGCCAAACTGGTTTTGGCAACACATCTTTTTTCTTATGCTTTTAAAATTGATATTTAGATGCATAGGAAAGGAGAAACATAGATGAGAAAAAAAACATTGATCGGCTGCCTCTTGTACCTCCCCCGAAACCAGGGATGGAGCCTGCAACCCAGGCAGGTGCCCTGACCCAGAATCAAACCAGCGACCTCTGGGTGCACGGGATGATGCTCAACCACTGAGCCACACAGGCCGGGCCACACGGCTATTCTGATCCCACATTCAGAATCTCCCCAGGGGAGGTGGGGTTGGTTTCCTCCCGACTCCTGATCCAAAAGTCGGGAAGGCAGCAGTCGCCAGGGTGTGCTCTGTGGCTCTTTCATGCGGGACTGCGGCTCCCAGCTTCAGAGACACCTCCCTGACATGCACACGGCAACAGGTCTTGAGCAGGAGCAAGTACTGGCTACACAGTGGATTCCCACAAATCTTTTTTTTAATTTTTTTTTCCTGGTTAATCCTTACCTGAGGATATTGTCCCAGCGATCTTCAGAGAAAGTGGGAGGCGGGAGAGGGAAGGACAGAGGGAGAAGCACTGGTGTGACAGAGACACCTCAACTGGTTGCCTTCTGAACAGGCACAGACGAGGGCCGGGGGTTGAACCGGCCACCGAGGTACGTGCCCTTGGCCGGAATCGAACCCGGGACACCTTTCATCAGCCCATGGGTTGAACCTCTACCCACTGACCCACACCAGCCAGGCCCCAAAAATCTTTATGAGGGGGAGCCATTGTTGTTATGGCCATGGAGTTTATAACACAATCATGTCTTTAAAACATGCTGGTGGCCGAAACCGGTTTGGCTCAGGGAATAGTGTCAGCCTGCGGACTGAAAGGTCCCAGGTTCGATTCCGGTCAAGGGCATGTACCTTGGTGGCGGGCACATCCCCAGTGGGGGACGTGCAGGAGGCAGCTGATCGATGTCTTTCTCTCATCAATGTTTCTAACTCTCTATTCCTCTCCCTTCCTCTCTGTAAAAAATTCAATAAAATACGTATATTTAAAAAATAAAATAAAATAAAAATAAAACATGCTGGCGGTCTTCAACCTCGTAAGCTGTAGAAACAGCAAAGCCTCACACAATAAATTCCCCCAAGTTTCCGTTTCACGGCGTTTTCGGAGCCTGTGGCGCTGGAGACAGACGAGGAGAGGGTGACAGACACACCACGTGGTTCACCCAAGACCGAGCTCGGGCCCTGGCCAGTGTGGCTCAGGGGATAGAGTGTCGGCCTGCGCAGACCCTAGGGTCCTGGGTCCCATTCTGGTCGAGGGCACCTGCCTCAGTTGCCGGCTCCTCCCTGGCCCCGGCTACAGGCAGGAGGCAACCAACCCATCGATGCGTTTCCCTCACATCGATACAGTGGCACCTCGAGATACGAGGGCCCTAACATACGAGATTTTTGAGAGACGAGCCGTCGAGCGAGCGATTTTTGCTTTGAAATACGAGCAACAGTTGAGATAGGAGTCATCGCTCGGATCGGCCGGCTGCACACAACCCACCGGTTTACCGCGACGCGAGCGTCTCATAGTTTCCCACGCCTCAAGGTGACAGAACGAATTAAACTCGCATCTCGAGGTACCACTGTGTTTCCCTCTGGCTTTCCCCCTCTCTTCCTCTCTCTCTGAAAAGCCAATGGGCAAATACCCTCGGGCGAGGATTCTCACACACACACACACACACACACACACACACACACACACAGGAGGAGGAGACCTACCTCGGTGCGCGTCGCCGAACTGTCCTCTGAGTCCGGTGGTGAGGAGAGAGGGAAGCCGCCGGCCGGCTCACAGGCGGGCAGGGTGGCGGGGAGCCTCGGGAGGCCGCAGAGATTGGGTCACAGAACTGGGGGAGGGAGGGAGGGCAGGAGAAAAAGACAGAGTCATGAGAAAGTCATTGAAACGGGGCCTTCCACCCTCTCGTCTCACGGCTGCGAAACGAGACAGAGGGCTTGCCCTGGTCACGGTCGCTCAGGGGCTAGAGCATCAGCCCTCCCGCCCGAGGGTCCCAGGTTCGATTCCGGGTCCAGGCAGGGCCCATTCCTGGGTGGGCAGGTTCCCTCTCCACCTTGGTGGGGGCCACTCACTTGATGGGTCTCTCTACATGGATGTTTCTCTCTTTTACCTCCCTCCCGCCTCCCCTCCCTCCGTCCTGCCCCTCAGTCTCTCCCTCCTTTTTACTCTCTCTAAAAAATGTCAATGAAAATAATTTCCTTGGCTGAGGATTCAACAAAACTAAAATAAAAATACTGTACAAAGGTCTTGCCAAACCAGTGTGGCTCACTGGATGGAGCGTCGGTCTGCGGACTGAAAGGTCCCGGGTTCGATTCCGGTCAAGGGCATATACCGTGGCTGCAGGCGCATCCCCAGTGGGGGCCATGCAGGAGGTGGCTGATCAATGTTTCTAACTCTCTATCCCTCTCCCTTCCTCTCCATAAAAAATCAATAAAATATATATTTTTTTAAAAAATACAAAGGTCTTGTCCAACCGGCATGGCTCATGTTTCGATTCCCAGCCAGGACTCATGTCTGGGTTGCAGCTCAATCTCGGGGTAAGAGGGGTGGAGGGGGCGGTAATTCAGGAGGCAACCAATCAGTGATTCTCTCTCAGCACTGATGTTTCTCTCTCTCTCTCCATCCCCCTTCTAAAATCAATAAAAACTGGCTGGTTTAGCTCAGTGGATAGAGCGTCAGCCTGTGGGCTGAGGGGTCCCGGGTGCGATTCTGCTCAAGGGCGCGTGCCTGGGTTGCAGGAGGCAGCCAATCAACGGTTCTCTCACATCATCGATGTTTCTGTCTCTCTCTCCCTCTCGGAAACTAATAAAAATCTATTTTTAAAAAGTAACAATGCTAAAATCAATAAAAACCTATCTTTTTTATATATATATTTTATTGATTTCTTACAGAGAGGAAGGGAGAGGGATAGAGAGTGAGAAACATCCATGAGAGAGAGACATGGATCAGCCGCCTCCTGCACACCCCCCCTACTGGGGATGTGCCCGCAACCAGGATACATGCCTTTGACCGGAATCAAACCTGGGACCTTTCAGTCCGCGGGCCGACGCTCTATCCACTGAGCCACACCGGTCTCGGCAATAAAAACCTATCTTTAACAAGTTACGGTTCATGGTCCAAGAGAGTGAGGATGAGGAATAATTTCTTTCCAGGAGAGCTGACCTTTAGAGTCTCTGTCGGGAGCATTAACCACCCCCTCACACACACACACACACACACACACTCCCACTCCTGCAGAGCCTCCTGGCGCAGATGCATGCTTTGGAGCGAACGCCTCCATAAAGGAGAACGGGTTGGCTCCGCTGGCTGCTCACACCGTCATAAACCCGGAGCGAGTGGTCCCTCCGGAGCAGTCTCTGTGGCCACGGCATGGAGGATGGTGGCGTCGCCTGGGTGACAGACAGACGGACGCTGCTGAGTCTCCGAGACGCCCCGTGAAGGCTGCTTCCTTACCGGGGAGCGTGTCTCCTTCCACAGAGACCTGCCGGCCTTGGTGCCCGTCATGTTTCAGACCCTACGTAGGTCCTAGTCTGCTCCTCGGAGCCTGGGATTGCCTCTGTGTCTCTCTTGGTGAGGGCCCAAGATATATATCTATCTAAATATATATAGACACGGAGCGGCCAGATGGTGAGGACCTCTGGACGCATCATCATCTGGCCGCTCTGTGTCCATCCTATAGAATAAAAGGCTGATATGCAAATGGTCCCCTCGACCAGGAGTTTGACCAGCAGGCACCGCCCCTGTCCCCTCCCCCCTGGCCAGGCTGGCCAGACCCCACCCATGCACGAATTCATGCACCGGGTCTCTAATACACACACACACACACACACACACACACACACACACACTGAGTGGCCAGATTATTATGCATTCAGAGATCAAAATAATCTGGCCACTCAATATACATATACGGATATATGTATATATGTATGTATATATGTATATACACACACATACATGTAAATATAGGTATGTTGTATATATGTATATACACACACACACACATATATGGTTTCCAAGAGGAGGGAGGGAGAGACACAGAAACACCCATGATGAGAGAGAATCCCTGATGGGCTTCCTCCTGCACCCTCACTCCCCCCCACACACACTGGGCATCCAGCCTGCAACCTGGGCACGAGCCCCGACAGGCAATCAAACCCTGAGCCACATGCACACACACACACACACACACACACGCACGCACGCACACACGCACGGCCCGGCCGTGTCTCCTGGCTGCACGGCAGGACGCCCCTGTTCCCTAACACCCTGTTCCCTAGCCCCCCGCCTGTCCCCCAAGACCCGTGGCGGGGCGGAGTCACAAGCTGAGCCTGCCACCACAGAGACCTCAGGGACTCGCCGAAACGACCAGACAGGTGGGGGGCACCTACAATGTCCCGGAAACACTCACCCGGGCAGGCAACGAGCCACACGCCTGCCTTTCCAAAGCAACAACAACGACAGTAACAATAACAATAACCATAACAATTAATAACAATAACCATGTAACAACAATAACTGTAACAATTAACAACAATAACCATGTAACAATAACAATAACCATACCAATTAATAACAA
>JAAGEH010000243.1:82452-151009 GCA_011751065.1 Lasiurus cinereus
TATATTTCAGAAAGAGAGCGAGAGGGATAGAAACATCCATGATGAGAGAGGATCAACCCGCCTGCATGCCACCCGTGGGCATGGAGCCGGCTCATAGGTGGGTGCCCAACCACTGAGCCACCCTGGCTGAGCTGGGCTGCAACCCTTCATCCATTCGGTTTTGTGTTTTTTTTAAACCCTCGCCCTTGCAGCTTGCAGCTGGCCCGTCAGGAGCCTACAGCGACCCCCCCACCCTTTGCCTAAAGCGAACCCCCTCTTTGATTCTCTGCACCCTAAGGCCTGGGTGACCCGTTTCTCTGAACTCTTCCAAAGTCTCCCTCCCCCCGGTACTGGGAGTTGGGGTCAGAGGGCCTGGTTGCTCTGCAGTCCTGTGGAGGGGACAACAGTCCCTCTGGACCCAGAGATCCAGAGCAGGAGGGGCGGGGGGGCCGAGAGAACGAATCCCCCTCGCAGATCCCCATCCTGTGGGCCTCAGATTCTCGCCTACCCTGCACCCCGCCTTTGTTCTGGGGCTCAGACCCACACCCCCGTCTTAGGAGCAGGTCTATACGCTCTGGCCATGGTGCAAGCCTTCAGCATCCTGCCCCAAAGCCCAGCTGGGCGAGCTTTCATGGAAACAGCCCTGGGCCTGGCCGGTGTGGCCCAGTGGGTGATTGTCAGCCCGTGAACTAGGAAGTCACCGGTTCGATTTGGGTTTGGGGCTCCATCCTCGGTGTTGGGAGCAGGGAGAGGGCGGGAGGCAGCCGACCCACGATTCTCTCTCCCTCTCTGACATCGATAAAAATATATGAAACAAACAAACCAACAAACCACAGAGCTCTTGTTCTCACGTGATGTCCACAAGGCCTCAGCTACGGCGTTTTTCCTTCCTCGGGTCGGACAGACGCCCTCATAGGTGGCCCTTCACGCGACAGGGGACTGCGGAGCCCAAGGACCGAGCCTGACCTGCAGGTGACACCCGGTGGGAGCCCCTCGTCTCTCACTGGGGTGACTTCAGCTGCCCCGTCCTCCCCCTCTGCCCCGCCTCCCCACAGCATTCCTCGGCGGCGGTGATCGGAGGCTCTTGGCCCCTGTGGCCTCGGCTGCGCTCCAGGCACGCCGACCCCCTCATCTCTCCCTGACCGCTGAGCCCCGTGTTTAGAAGAAGAAAACAAAACAAAACAAAACAAAACCACTGCGCGATCTCCCGCTCCATTAACCCCTCCGCTTCCTGCCTGTCCTGTCCCAGCCACCCCAGTCCCTTGCAGAACTAACTCGTGCTCCCACCTCCCCCCTCCCTCCACCCCACAACAAGCACCCTCTCTGTTCGCCTTCCCTCGCACACTGTCTGTCTGTCTCTCTGCCCACGGGACAAGATGGGACTGCACAGGCGGAGCCTGGGGTTAGGGTTAGACGGGAACGGCCTTGGGATGGGAGCCCTGTGAGAGCAGGGAGCTGCCCTGTGGAGTGCGGGTCTATCCCCAGCCCTGGGAGAGTGCTCGGTGTCAGGGAGCGATTCGATACGTGGGGGGTGAGGGCCACCAGGACCCCCAGTTCAGGGGAAAGGGACCCCACCAGCTGGGTGGGAGAAACGGATGGCTCAGGAGGATAGAAAGTGCCTCCAGCGAAACCCTCGGCTCCCCGCAGCCTGCAAACCCGCCTTTTGGGGAAAGACCGTTCCTTCCAGAACGGCTGCTCCTGGGAGAGTTGGTCTTCCAGCTGCTCCCTCCCGCCTGCCCGCCGCCCCGGTGACCCTGGCAGGGAGGTGCTTCTGTGGGGACCACATCTGGGCAGGGAGCCAGCTTCCCCTCCCCGGCCTCGCTGTCCTGACAGGTGGCTTCCGTCAGGGTCACACGGCCCGTGGTCAGGAGGTGGTCAGAAGCGCACCCCTTCCCTGATAACCAGGGAGGAAGGACCCCCGAGGGGACGAGCCGCCCGGGATGAAGACGGGCAGGAGGTCCCACCCTCATTCCGGAGTCGGGACGGGCCGGCCGGGCCGAGCCCCGCGTCCAAGCCTGGGACCGCAGGGGGTATTTGAACAGACCGTGCCGCCTGCGTCCGCAATGCGCCTTAGATCTTAACTATGC
Organism: Lasiurus cinereus; assembly: GCA_011751065.1. Lineage (NCBI taxonomy): Eukaryota > Metazoa > Chordata > Mammalia > Chiroptera > Vespertilionidae > Lasiurus > Lasiurus cinereus. Next base: position 84,519 of record JAAGEH010000243.1, read on the forward strand.
TTGTTTCCCTGCAAGCAGACCTCCCCAAAGACCAAACATGTCTTTGAGATACGGGTGGGACTCGGGTGTGAGCGAATGGTCTGTCCGGACCCGCCTGCGAACGAAATAAAGTGAGAATTCCAGTGGCCGCCACGGAGATCAAAAGAATGAGCCATCCGTCCGTGGCGGCGTGGGGAAATCCGATATCTGCAAATAACTAGTTTTTTAAAACATAAGTTCAGAGCGATGTGTGTGTGTGTGTGTGTGTGTGTGTGTGTGTAAAGGCCCTCGTGGGGGTACTTGTGCAGGCACCCCCCACCTCTGTAAGCTCTGGCAGATGTGTAACGTCCACGTCATCTGCAAAGTTCCATGAGACGGAAAACTGGGCACAGGGTTCATTAACTGCACACACTCAGCCCTCGGCCGCTTTAATGTTGGCGGCCACTCGGCATGGTTCCTACTGTTTTAAGATTACCGCTCCTCCATCATCACCTCCTTGGCCCCTCTGCGCCTGTTCTGAGCCCGTGAGGACGCCCGTGTCCCCTCCCTTCCTAACCCTTTTCTCTGCAATTCCTGGGATTTTTGGGAGCCCGTGGGCTCCTTGATGGGAACTCCCCGTCTTGAAAGCTAGGTGGCGCTGTCCGACGGTTGGTGAGCGCCCTGGTCCCAACCACAAGACCCCTCAAGTGGGACTGAAGATCCTTTTCCAAGCCACACATCTGGGTGCCTTGGGGAGACACTCCCCACATGCCTGGGAGAGGGGGGCCGGTGCCCTTTGAGGATTCGGGGGTAGGAGGGGGGCGATTGGGGACCCCACCCCCTGAGGCTGAAAAAGCTGTCCGATCCATGATCCCACCCCAGCCAACCAACAGCTGGGGGTACCTGTTAGGTGGGAATCTACAGAAATAAGCCAACCAGGGAAAGGCCAAAACAGGGTGTGTTGACAACATTTTCAGCCAAAAAACAAAAACAAAAACACCCCCACAAAGACAATCATCAAAAACCCAAATAAACAAAAAAAAAGATACTTGAAAACAAAAATAGACTTTAAGTAACAAGAATGATCCATTTGAAAAGTACCTCTCTGGTCCCCTGATTTTAATGACCTTTCACTTGGTCGTTTTTAATGGGATGGGAACAGTCTGCCATAAGTGGATTTGCAGGGGGGTGGGCGGAGATGTTTGGTTACTAGTACCTGCAAAACCTTCCATTTAGAGATTTTTTTTTATTATAACTTGAGAACCTCTGGGTCAATTATAAATACCAGTGATGGGTTCGGAGGAAAGCGCCTTCGACTTGTGTCGACATCCAAACAGCACACAGACATTGACTGGAGCTCATTAGCGCGTTTCTAATTGGAGTGGGTTAAGGCGTTCGAAGAGTCGGGCTGCAACATTTGGCTCTCGGCCGTCTGCGGCGGAGTCCCTGTCTGAGATAGATAGTCCCTGAGACTAAATCCCGGGGGTCTGAGGTCGGCAAACGGTAACACGGAAGGGCTGGCGGGGGGTGGGAGTGGGGGGAATAGGGGAAGATTAAAGGGGTAAAAAAAAAAAAACAGAGGCATGGTGGACATATTGACAGATTTCCTAACTTGATGATATAAAGGACTTTTATAAATTAGGAAGAGAAAAAAAAGAGAGAGAGAGAGACCTAAAGAACGAGAGAAAAAAAGCTCAGAAGGCAACAGGAAAACGGACTCATCGCATAAAAAATTCAAAGCGCGGCAAAAAAAATGTGTCCGCCTTAACCGTGTTTACCGCCCTGTGGATTCCCACGTCGCTATTCTAAGCAAAAATGTAAGCAAACGTGTGCCTCGGCCCCCGCCCTGGACCCTCGCCAGGGGTCAAGGTCACCGGGAAGTGGACAGGGCGGAAACCAGGGATGTCAGTGGAGAATGGACACACCCTTTCCTCCACGTCTTCTCCCTTTTGTGAACAGGTTTTTATGTGTGTGGGTGTTTCAAAAAATAAAAATAAATAAAGAGGATGAGAAAGCCCCCGGGACGGGCAGGGGACGGGTGGGGGGGGGAGATGAAGAAGGACGGATACATGAGAAGGGTTTCGTGACTTTCCTCTTCGGGGGGTAAGGTCAGCGTGGCCACGGGCAGGGGATTCGGCTCTGGGACCGTGCGTGAGATTGATTGACACTTCACGGGTCACCAGACCTTTTCATTTTATTTTTAAATATATTTTCTTGATTTTTCACAGAGAGGAAGGGAGAAGGACAGAGAGTTAGAAACATCCCTCAGCCGCCTCCTGCACACCTCCCACTGGGGATGTGCCCGCCACCAAGGTACAGTGGTATCTCGAGATACGAGTTTAATTCGTTACGTAACCTTGAGGCATGGGAAACTAGGAGACGCTCGAGTGGCGGTAAACTGGTGGGTCGTGTGCAGCCGGCCGATCCACGCGATGACTCCTATCTCAACTGTTGCTCGTATTTCAAAGCAAAAATCGCTCGCTCGACGGCTGGTATCTCAAAAATCTTGTCTGTTAGGGCACGCGTACCTCGAGGGGCCACTGTACATGCCCTTGACCGGAATCGAACCCGGGACCCCTGAGTCCGCCAGCTGGTGCTCTATCCACTGAGCCACACCGGTTAGGGCCTGTCACCGAACTTTCAGGCCACAGGATGCCTTCCTCGTCTTTGAGGGCATGGCGTGTCTTTTTCCGAATCTAGACCCGTCTGAGGCTCGCCCTCATCAATTAACTCTGGATTGAATACACACACACACACACACACACACACACACATATTCTAAAAAGGGGGTCATATTTCTCCCAAGTGTGGCACTTCCAGCTGGACCCATCCATCCCCGCGCCCACCCCGGGCCTCCTGCAAGGGCCAGAATAGAGAGCCGGGGCTGGTATGTCTCTTCAACAGCCTCAGCACATGTCAGGAGGTCGGCCCTGTGCCCCGTGGGGGTCGCTGGGAGTCAGCAGGAGAATGTCCGCCTGTGGCGACAGGGGTTTCTGTCTCACGGGTGTGGAGCTGGGAATGTGGTGCTGGGCGGGGGTGAGAGGTGGGGGGTGAGGGAGGTTGGGGGGTGGGTCCTCCTCCAAAGAGAGATGGGGTCCGAGGAGAGAGAAAAATAAAAAAGGTCTCTCTCTCTCTCTCTGGTCGGTGACTGTTCACTTTCCAGTTTGCTTTTTTATTTTTTTTTAAATATATTTTATTGATTTTTTTTTTTACAGAGAGGAAGGGAGAGGGATAGAGAGTTAGAAACATCAATAAAGAGAAACATCGATCAGCTGCCTCCTGCACCCCCCACTGGGGATGTGCCCACCACCAAGGTCCATGCCCTGGACCAGAATCGAACCTGGGACCTTTCAATCCGCAGGCCGACGCTCTATCCACTGAGCCACACCGGTTTCGGCCCAGTTTGCTTTTTTTTAAAAAAAAAACAACAACACTTTTATGGGTTTCAGAGAGGAAGGGCGAGAGAGAGAGAGAAATCACGGACCAGCTGCCTCCTGCACGCCCTCTACTAAGAGGGATGGAGCCCACCACCCAGGCCTGTGCGCCCGACTGGGAATCGAATTGTGTGACCTCCTGGTTCTGAGGTCGATGCTCAAACCACTGAGCCACCCGGCCAGACAGCTGCTGCTGCTTCTTTTTTTTTCCCCCCCAAAGTGTGTCTGGTACGAAGTCGTTTTCCCTCCCCATTCACTCACCCCTTTGTCACACACCACCCCCTTTCTCTGGGCTCACGGGTAAGAGGAGAAACACAGGCTGAGCCCCCTCCCGGGAGCCCACACCCCCCGGGCCCAGGTGGAAACCCTAAGCTGCACCCCAGCAGCCTCCTCCTCCTCCTCCTCGGGGGGCGCACACGGACCCCCACTTTGCAGGTGGCAGGTAAGAACCAAAAAGTGAATGTGCCACCATGAGCTCAGGGGAGGGGGGAGCAGGAGGAGGAGGAGGCGAGGAAAAAGCAGATGCGACATGGCACCTGCTCCCTCCCGCGGCGACGAGGGCGCAGGCGCAGAGGAGACCCCTGCACTGCACCAGGGCAACTGCGCATGCTCCGGGGGCTCCGCGGGCGGGGGGGGGGGGGGGGGGAGGGGAGGGTATGCTGCTCCCCCTTCCCCCCCGGCACCCCGTTCCCCCCGGACCCTGTTGTGAGCTTGCCTGGCGGGGTCCGGGGGGAGGGGGGGGGGGCCCTGCAGGAAAATGGCTCTGAACCCCAGATTTTTCTTCAAACAGATGCAACGGAAAGCTCCTGGGGGACAGCAGATCAAGTCTGACCCCCCCAAAGATTGTTCCTCCCAACCCCAACTCTGTCCTGTTTATAGCTCTCGGGGCCTCTGGTCAGACAGGAAGAGAGATGATCAGGTGCAAACATCTGATTTTTTTTTTTATTTTTTTTTTGCTGGCTGCTCAGTTAATGCAGCCTTCCAGAAAGTTCTGGGCATCCATCTTTAAGTGCTCTGATGACAGAGGCGGGTGCCTTTGCTTCCCCTGACCCTCCGCTTCCCTCCCTCGGTGACCTGGCGGTCCCTTCCCGATCGGCGAGGTGGTCAGGGCGCCCACTGAAGGCAGGGGGCCCGGTGCCCCTCAGCAAAGCCCTCCTCTGCACATCGCACACACCTGGCATTCGGGGGGGATGCCGGGGAGGGAGCTTCTGAGATGCTGGGGTGTTATTTCTCTGGGCCCGAGTGCTGGTGAGCCAGGCGTGTTCCCCTTGTGGAAACGCATTCAACTTGGAGCATGCAATTCGCGTTATGAAAACCACCACCTTCACCACCATCACCACCACCACCAACAACAACAACACCATCACCACCACCACCATCAATACCATCAACACCACCACCACCACCAACAACAACAACAGTAAAAGAAACAGACAAAACTTACTTAGGAGCCATGAACTTTTTTTTTTTTAATATATATTTTGATTTTTACAGAGAGGAAGGGAGAGGGATAGAGAGTTAGAAACACCGATGAGAGAGAGACATCGATCAGCCGCCTCCTGCACGCCCCCCACTGGGGATGTGCCCAAAACCGAGATACATGCCCCTGGGAATCGAACCCAGGACCTTTTAGTCCGCAGGCCGACGCTCTATCCACTGAGCCACACCGGATTCGGCAGGAGCCATGAACTTTTAAGTAGAGGGATGGATCACTAAAGACACACACATGGATACACACACACACACACACACACACAAGCATACTCGTATGCATGCACATGCACACACACAAGCACACTCTTATGCATGCATACACACGGGCACACTCGTATGCGTACACACATACACACACGTGCGTGATCATACGTGCATGTATGCACACACATATGTGCACACAGAGGAATGTGCCTCATTACCCTTCACAGCCTCGCCACCAGCCACGGGGAGGGAGCCCGGGCAAGGGTGCAGGCGAGACCCTCCGAGCCGCACCAGGGAAATCGTGGTTGCCCAGAAGCCTCCCAGCAGAGAGCCCCCTCTGCCCTTCCCTCACGCCTCACGCCATGGCCGAGAGCGCACCCACCCTTCCGGCTGCGGACAGGGCACTTTTTTTTTTTCCCCGGACAGCCTCCGGCTCTACCACCGCAGGCCGTGCCAGGCCTTGATGTGTCTGCACCCAGCGCGGCAAGACTTCTGGAACGCCACACGTGCCGCCCCCAGCAACCCCCCATGCCCTGCCCTGTCTACAGGTCTTGCTTTTGGGGGACCACCACGACGGGCCTCCTAAGCCGAGGCAGAAGGCCGTGGTCCCTATCGGGGCGGCTGGCTCGCTGCCGCCGCTTGCCTCTCCTCCTGAATATGCATCACATTTCCCCGCGCCTCCTTCACATGCCGAAGAGTTTTGGATGGTGTCCCGGACAGCGTGAAAGAGAAGTTAGTTACACACAGTCGTGATTGCCAGGGGTGCGTGGGATTTTTTTTCTGAATGATTCTCGGGCGTGTGTGCGTGTGTGTGTGTGTGTGTGTGTGTGTGTGTGTGTGAGGCAGCAGTGACTTCAGTGGGATGGTGGCTGCAAACTCAGGCTCCTTGCTCCTGCTGGAGGGAGCGGAGGTCTCCCCCAGGTCTGAGCTGGGTGGCGTGGAGTCGGCCCTGCGTTCCAGGTTCAGGGGTCATCTCGAGAGTCGGGCAGCGCGGACACCTAGGGGAGCCCCCTGCTTTTCCAGCTCACGTAACTGACAGCCCCAATCTCTGTCTCCCACACACACACACACTGCCTTTTGCTGGCACTGAAGCTGCCAATTTGACTTTTCATGGAAGTTATATTTTTAAAAAAATACGTTTATGGATGTCAGAGAGGAAGGAATTGATGGAAACATCCACGAGGAGAGAGAATCCTGGACCGGCTGCCTCCGGCACGCCCCACGCTGGGGATGGAGCCTCAACCTGGACCTGTGCCCCTATAGGGAGTGGAACTGTGACCTCCTGGCTCTTGAGTCGGTGCTCAGCCTCTGAGCCACACCAGCCTCACTCTGTTTTCATAAACAGACGGACACAGCACATCCTCCCAGCGACAGCCCCGCGTCCAGCAGAAAGGAGCTGGTGAAGGGAGCGGGGACCGGGCTGGAGGGGCGCGGCCAGCAGGCAGCATGGCCTGGGTTACCGGCTTTGGCTCCGGGAGCCGCGTCAAGCACTGAGGTTCTCCGCGTGCTGACCGCCCCCTCAGGGACACGCAGATCCACCTCCTCCCAGGCTCCTCCGGGGGAGAACTTTCTAGCCTTCTTGGTTTATGATGAAGTTTGTTTCCCCAATACCTGAGGCTCTGGGGATGTCTGTTACCCTTTTTCTTTTTCTTTTTTAAACATATTTTATTGATTTTTTGCAGAGAGGAAGGGAGAGAGACAGAGAGAAACATCGATGAGAGAGAAACTTCCATCAGTTGCCTCCTGCACGTCCCCCACTGGAGATGTGCCCGAAACCAAGGTACATTCCCTTGACCAGAATTGAACCTGGGACCCTTCAGTCCATAGGCCGACGCTCTATCCACTGAGCCAAACCAGCTTAGGTTTAAAAAAACAAAAACAAAAACATATGTTCATCTCTCTCCCCCTTCCACTCTCTCAAAAAAAAAAAAAACACAATGGGAAAAATATTCTCAGGTGAAGATTAGCAAAAAACGAGAGAGAGAGAGAGAGAACAGAAAGAAGAAGGAGGAGCAGAAGAGGAAGAGAAAGAGGGAGGAGGAGGAGGAGGAGGAGGAGGAGGAGGAGGAGGAGGAGGAGGGGAAGACAACGACTAAGAAGATTTGAGGATCTGGGTGGGGCACCCTCATTGGTAAGCAGCGGGGTCCCCGTCCAGAATTCTGAATGGAGAGCTACAGCCAGCAAAGCACACGGTTCCCACCTGCAAAATCACCCTAAAAGCCAGGGGAGGCTCGGGGCGTCGTGGAGTCAACATTTGATATCACGGGTCGGTCACTCAAGATCCACTTCACGGCCCTCCCTCCGTCCACCCTGCCCACGCCAGAGTTCCGCGTGGCCAGGGCTGTGGCCATGGGTTCCTGCTAACGCCTTCCCTGCGGGGGGTCAAAGGGCACAGAGCCGGGAGAAGAAGAGCAGCTGACAGCAAGCCCCACTCTCTATTCCTCGGATCTGGGCAGAGCTTCCCGAGACTCATCTGTTTTCTCCGTCCCCGTCTTTAGAAAGCCGTGACTCGCCTCCCAGGCCTTTACGCCCTCGCTCCCGGCCAAATTCCAGGCCCTCTCTCCTCTCCTACTCCTATGAGCACTGGATAGAGCCGAGTCCAGAAACTTCATCCAGGAAATATGCGTCCCCAATACGACAACAGGACGGCGTCCAAAACCCCGGGAAACAACAATACTGCGCAAGTGAACCGGTGGGATCATGGGTGTGCACGGCCGACCACGTGCATGAGGCGATAATGAATCTAATCCTGTACTTTTTAGATAAGACAAATAGCTAATCAATCTCAATCATTCAGGGTAGGATGGCAGAGAGAAGGGAATGGGGGGGAGGGTAGAGCTCTGCACCTCTCCATCTATCTCTCTTCTCGCCGCCCAATTAGCAGCAGCCATTAGCCGAGACGTACAGGTGCTGAGAGAGGGCGCGCACCACCCGCCGTGAACGCACACTCGACCCGGGGAGACCCTTCCCAGCTGCTCGGCTGCCTCTGTGCTCGCTCCCTCCCCACCCCACACCTGAGGCCAGCTTTGTTCTTCCCGGGAACAAAGCCCACCCTTGCAGGACGGGGTAACACATTTCTGCTGAAATCCCCTGATTAAAAAAAAACAAAAACGTCTAGCCAAAACCGGTTTGGCTCAGTGGATAGAGCGTCGGCCTGAGGCCTGAAGGGTCTCAGGTTCGATTCCGGTCAAGGGCATGGACCTTGGTGGCGGGCACATCCCCAGTAGGGGGCGTGCAGGAGGCGGCTGATCAATGTCTCTCTCTCTCATCGATGTTTCTAACTTTCTATCCCTTTCCCTTCCTCTCTGTAAAAAATCAATAAAATATATTTTTTTAAAAATTCAATGAAATATATTTAAAAAAAAAAGTCTAGCCAAAACCGGTGTGGCTCAGTGGATAGAGCATCAGTCTTCTGTCCAAGATCAAGTTCTAGGCTTCCTCTTTCCTATGTTTGGGTGTGTGGGGTTTTTTTAATTTCTTTTTGGTGTTTGTTTTTTGTTTAATCCTCACTTGAGGGTATTTTTTCCAGTGATTTTAGAGAGAGAGGAAAGGGGAAAGGGAGAAAGAGAAGGAGAGGGAGAAGGGGAGAGGGATGGAAGAGAGAGAGGGAGGGAGGGAGAAGGAGAAGGAGAAACAGATAGGAGAGAGACTCATCAATCGGTTGCCTCCTACACGTGCCCCAACTGGGGGTGGGGAATCTGCAACCCAGGTATCAGGGCACCCCAGGTAGCCCTGATTTTATGCCCATTTTTATAAGAAGACTCCAAACAGTCGGTTTGCCAGCTCCATCCCCAGTAGGGGGCGTGCAGGAAGCAGCCCATCAGTGATTCTCTCTCATCATGGACATTTCCATCTCTCTCCCCCTCTCCCGTCTCTTTCTGAAATCAATAGAAACATATCTTTAAAAATACGGGCAGAAGATCTGAATAGACCTTTTTTTTCAATTAATGTTGCCAAACTGGTCTGTTCTGTTTTTGTGTTGTTGTTGTTGTTTTTGTGTTGTTGTTATTGTTGCTTTGGGGGGGGGGAGAGGTTGGAGGAGCAAGGTGCCATGACTGGGAATCGAACCGGTGAGCACAGGGTGATGCCCAACCCACTGAGCCACGCCGGCTGGGGCTGCTGGTCTGCTCTCCTCGGAGCTGACCTCGCCTTCGGCATTTCACTCGCGGTAGGCAGTGACTGCCAGCCTCAGCACTGGGATCTCATCCACTCGTTTTCCCTCGGAAGCCACAGGGAGCGCGTGGTTAACCTCACAACTTCCTGAGGGCGGCACGGTGACCGCCTCGAACGGCAGAGGATCCCCTGTCCAGGCTCGGGTGTCAGTGTCGGCCCTGCCTGTCGCTCACGGAGCCGCTGCTGGTATGCCATGTTTTGGGTTCGGGGTGCCTGGAGCGTGCCCAGGGTCTGGGGATTGATTCCACGGGACGCGGAGCTGGGTTGCACTGCGGTTACCCACTGCACCGAAAGTCTCCGGGTCAACGTGGAGCCTTCCACGGGAGGAGTTATCTCCCTGTCCACCTTGTCCTCGAAGCTGTGGTCAGCAAACAGGCTCTTTTTCAAACGTTTTCACGGATCCCGAACCAGTGGTTCTCTCCTTGTTGATGTTTCTATCCCTTTCTCTCCCTCTCCTGTCCCCCTCTCTGAAATCAATGAAAACATATTTTTTAATAAAAGTTTTCAGAAAACGCCGAGACCCATTTAGCTCAGTGGATAGAGCGTCAGCCTGCAGACTGAAAGGTCCCTGGTTTGATTCCGGTCAAAGGCATGTACCTTGCTTGTGGGCACATCTCCTCCAGTGTGGGGCGTGCAGGAGGCAGCTGATCGATGTCTCTCTCTCTCATTGATGTTTCTGACTCTCTATCCCTCTCCCTTCCTCTCTCTGAAATCAATGAAAACATATTTTTAATAAAAGTTTTCAGAAAACACCCATCAGGAAGGATGGATGCACCCCTATGTTCATAGCAGCACCATTCACCATAGATACCATTTGGAAACAGCCTAGGTGCCCGTCAGCAGAGGAGTGGATCAGAAAACCGTGGTCCATCTACACCATGGAATTCTATGCTGCCATTAAAAAGAAGGAATTCTTACCACTGGCAGCAGCCTGGATGGAACTGGAGAGCCTTATGCTCAGTGAAATAAGCCGGTCAGTGAAGGAGAAACACCACATGACCTCACTCATTTGTGGATAATAAAGAACATTGTAAACTGATGAACAAAAGGATAGACACAGAGGCAGGAAAGCATCAAGCAGACTGTCACATGACAGCGGGAAGATGAAGGAGAGGTGGGGTAGATAAGAGATCCACCAAAGGACTTGTATGCATGCAGATAAGCATAACCCATGGACACAAGACACTGGGGGATTGGGGTGTGCCTGGGAGGGGAGGGCAATGGGAAGATATGTATCCATGTAACACAATAAAAAAAAATTTAAAGAAGAAAAACACTAACAAAAAAAAGTGTTCAGAAAAATAAAAGCGGCCCAGGGAAGATAAAGACAGAGACATTCACGCCGTATGGTACCAATGTAGAGAATTCAATCGTTTTTCTTAGGTTACGGAAGATACCACTTCTCCCCACTGCTGTTTCTCTGGGTGCTTACTTTGCTCCTTTGAAGACCCGGGCTGCCTATTTTACTCCGCCTATTTAAAAAAGAACCTGAGATTTCTCTCCCTCCACCCGCCTCTCCCCTCCCAACCGCCACCCCACCGCTTTCTCATTTAAGTTAAATTAGCCCCACAGAAACCCAAGACCCCCCAGTTATTTCTGGACCAGCAGCTGGGGAGGGGGGAGGTCTACGTTACAACATTCCCGGGGGTCACTCTGCAGGAGGGAGTCAGGTGCAGGCACCCGCCTCTGAAAACGCCCACCCCCTGCGCTGACCGCTCGTCCCACGGCTGCCGCCACCCCCTTCCACGGGAAAAGGCTCCCAGGGCAGGGTGGACCCTCCTCGTGGAGCGGGGTCGGGAGGGCGCAACCCTCCCAGACCCCAAGGCCTCTGGGCCCAGAATAGCCCGCTAAGTGCGCAGCTGTCCTGCTGAGGCCAGCCTCCCCGGGCCCGGTTCCTCCCCCTGAGACCCATACGGGTGTCAGGCGAGGACAGGTGAGGTCATTTATTATCACATTGCATACCACTGTCATCGGGGCAGGGACCCAGGCCCGCCGGAGCCCAAACGAAAATATGTGGAGAGAGGAAGAGGTGGACAGATTTTTTTTTAATTGATTTCACAGAGGAAGGGAGAGAGAGATAGAAACATGAGCCGAAACCAGTGGGGCTCAGTGGATAGAGTGTTGGCCTGCGGACTGAAGGTTCGATTCTGGTCAAGGGCGTGTACCTCGGTTGCGGGCACATCCCCAGTGGGTGGTGTGCAGGAGGCGGCTGATCGATGTCTCTCTCTCATCGATGTTTCTCTCTGTCCCTCTTCTCCCTTCCTCTCTGTAAAAAAAATCAATAAAATATATTTCTAAAAAAAAGAGAATATGGTGAGATGTTGGTAATGTTTTTTGTTTTTGTTTTTGTTTTTTTCTTATCTGACTTAACTATACAACTTCACTAATCTTTTTTTTTTTTAAACCGTGTGGATGGGCTTGCAGTGAATACAGCTATAGTTTGTACAACAACAGACAGGACAGTCCTTTGGGGGAAGGAGCCAAGTTACATAAGAGTAATTTTATTCAGAGTGGCGCCGATTACATTTGTATTAATGCGAAGGAGATTGCTTCGAGTTAAGATGTTAATTGTGATCGCCATGACAACCAATGAGAAAATGATCCCCGAGCACAGCTAATGAAAAGACAAGGGGATTAAGAGGGTACACTAGACTACACTAAGAGATGCAGCGGTGGTTGGGGTGGAGGGAGGGGGGGGAGAGAAAGGAGTTAAGATGTGTCAACAGAAAAGCATCCTTCTTCATCTGAAACGGCGGGACCAGAGTGAGATCCAACACCCTACCAAAAGGCGTGACTTATCAGAATTGGCCGAAACCAGTTTGGCTCAGCGGATAGAGCGTTGCCCTGCGGACTAAAGGGTCCCGGGTTCGATTCCAGTCAAGGACATGAACCTTGGTTTCGGGCACACCCCCAGTGCAGGAGGCAGCGGATCAATGTTTCTCTCTCATCGATGTTTCTAACTCTCTATCCCTGTTCCCTTCCTCTCTGTAAAAAAATCAATAAAATATATTTTTTAAAAAAAGAATCGGTACGACGGCATGTTCCCAATTTGTGCTTTTGATAAGGGAGACACTTGAGGAAGTGTAGAGGTGGTGGTTGAAGGGAGAGGGTGGGGACATCTGTAATAGCATCCACAACGAAAATCAAGTAAAACACACGTGCCCACATTAAAAGAGAAAATATCCTGGAAAGCTTACGCTCATATTTAAAAGAAACTAGGATCAAATAATAATTATACCCACATCCAGGGGGGAAAAAAAAGACAGGGAGCAAGCAAGATGAGAGAAGAAATGAATAAAACAGGAAATGGAAAAACTATAGAGAACATGAATACAACCAGGAGACGGGTGTTTTGCAACTTGCACCTAAGTTGATAAAGCAATGAAAGAGAGAGGGGAGAGAGAGCGGGGGGGGGGGGGGGGGGGAGAGAGAAGAGAGGAAGAATGAGAAAATGGGAACTCAAATTAATAAACTAGTGAAAAAGAGGGCATTATGATTAACCTCCCATAAATAAAGCAAGATTAAAGGGGAATATTATATGCCAAAACCGGTGTGGTTCAGTGGACAGAGCATCAGCCTGTGGACTTGGGAGTCCTGGGTTCAAGTCCAGTCAAGGGCATGTACCTTGGTTGCGAGTACATCCCCAGTGCGGGGCGTGCAGGAGGCCGGCTGATCGACGTCTCTCTCATTGATGTTTCTCACTCTCTACCCCTCTCCCTTCCTCTCTGTAAAGAATCAATAAAAATATATTTAAAAAGGGAATACTATGAGTAATAGGCCAACCAATTAGAGGACCTGATGGCCTAGAATCTAGGCCCTAGCCCAGTGGTTCTCCGCCTTCCTAAGGCCGCAACCCTTCAATACAGCTCCTCATGTGGTGGTGACCCCCCAGCCATACTGCCATCTTTGCTGCTACTTCATCTCTGTCATTTGGCCGCTGTTAATGAATCGTCATGTAAATATCCGTGTTTTCCGATGGTCTCAGGCTCTACAGCAGGTGGAGAACCACCTAAGACCATAGGAAAAGACAGATCTTTACCTGACGATTCATTAACAGCGGCCAAATGACAGTGATGGAGTAGCAGAGAAAATGATTGTATGGTTGGGGAGGTCACCACCACATGAGGAGCTGCGTTAAAGGGTCTCGGCAGCCAAGACGGGTATGCTCAGTGGATAGAGCTTCAGCCTGCGGACTGAAAGGTCCCAGGTTCAATTCCAGACGAGGGCATGTACCTTGGTGGCGGGCACATCTCCAGTGGGGGGCGTGCAGTAGGCAGCTGATCTATGTCTCTCTCTCATCGATGTTTCTAGCTCTCTGTCCCTCTCCCTTCCTCTCTTGAAAGATCAATAAAATATTTTTTTTTTAAAAGGGTCACAGCAATAGGAAGGTGGAGAACCGCTGCCCTAGCTGTAAGGGACCGATTCCTGGACGGACCAAACAGCCACAAAACCAACCAAGACAACGGAAGGGGGTGCAAAGAGAAGCAGAACACACGCCTGGCGCCGCGCCACGTGGAGAAACCGCCCGCGTCCCGTGTCGCTGCGTCACGGAGAAAACGCCACGCCGCGACTTCCCTGTTGTGTTCCACCGAACAGCGTGGGGTTCTGCGGCCCCTCGCCCAGCCCGGGAGCCGCAGAAGGAGACATGGTGGTGGCGGCAGGTGGGCTGGGGGCACAAACATGTTTTGTAAACATGGAGACGACCACGGGGCATGGGAAGTGCAGCTGACCTGGATCCCATTTCTCACTTCTGAGACGAGAAGAGCAGGTGCAATGGGGCGGGGGGGAGAGGGGGTGCGGGCTGATATTTCGGACATTTGTTGTTCAAGAAACATTCTCGCCTGGCTGGGGAGGCGCAGGGGCAGAGGGTCCATCCATGAACCCAGAGGTCACACCGGTTGAATTCCCAATCGGGGCACATGCTGGGGTTGGAGGATGGACCCCCAGGGTGAAGTGTGCAGGAGACAGCAGATCCGTGATTCTCTCTCATGATTGGTGTTTCTCTTTCTCTTCCCCCCCTCTCTATAAAGATCAATAGAAACCTTTTTTTGAAAAAAGCCCATAAACACCTCTAACACTTCTCACAGTCAGGGAGGAGGCAAACAGAGCTGGTAAACTTTTCTTTTAATATATTTTATTGATTTTTTTTTTACAGAGAGGAAGGGAGAAGGAGAGTTAGAAACATGGATGAGAGAGAGACATCCATCAGCCACCTCCTGCACAACCTCCACTGGGGATGTGCCCGCAACCAAGGTACATACCCTTGACCAGAATCGAACCTGGGACCTTTCAGTCCGCAGGCCAACGCTCTCTCCACTGAGCCACACCGGTTTTGGCAGAGCTCGTAAACTTACACAAAACTACAAGAAAGCATGTTTCCTCAGTAATAAGCCAGAAGACAGCAGATGAGCCGCCATGAGCCTCTGATAAATGGGCAGTCATCACAGAGATAAAAGAATGGATGCCACTCACGCTAACATTTTTCACGTCCAATCAGAGGGTAGTCGGATTATTATTTTTTAAAATATATGTGTCTTGATTTCAAAGAGGAAGGGAGAGTCAGAAAAACATCCAAGAGGAGAGAGAATCATGGATCGGCTGCCTCTGGCATGCCCCTTACTGGGGATTGAGCATCAAAACCCCGGCCTGTGCCCTGGATCAGGAATTGAATGATGACCTGCTGGTTCCCGGATTGATGCTCAACCACCGAGCCCTGCCGGCTGGGCCATTTCCACCGCTTTCCCCTCGAGGTGTAACTGAAAATTGAGAAAATGCAAACAGGATGGGCCAGGAGGCCATCTTAACGAGGCCGTCCATGGGGGCACAGACTTTTTTTTTTTAACTTGGTGTAAAAATCTTCTCTAGCCGAGACCGGTGTGGCTCCGTGGATAGAGCGTTGGCCTGCGGACTGAAGGGTCCCAGGTTTGATTCCGGTCAAGGGCATGTACCCTGGTTACAGGCACATCCCCAGTGGATGTGCAGGAGGCAGCTGAAGGATCTCTCTCTCTCGTCGATGTTTCTGATTCTCTATCCCTCTTCCTTCCTCTCTGTAAAAGAAACAACAATAAAATATATTTAAAAAATATCTTCTTTAGACACTTTCTGCTGACCCCATGGCCAGCCAGGAGAAAACGACCGGCCTCCCAACTTGCGGATCAGGGGTCGGGAGGTCGGAAGATAAAACTCCGAGAGAGAAGTGGAGGACTCTCAACAACAGCTTTGTCCCCAAACTTCTGATGAACACAGATGGTAATGGTGGGGGTAGTAGGGGGCGAGGGTAGAGACAGGGGGGAGATCACGGCAACAGGAGTTGAGTTGAAAAGCAATTTAGAGGCGCTAGGGAATAAGATAAATTTTAGCAAGACATTCATCGGCGCACGGTGCCGATGTTTTCCGCCTCCTGTCCCCACAGGCGTGCGAGGAGACCGGTAATGCACATTTATGCACGTTTCAGAGGACCTTTCGGGTAATTACCGAATAAAAATTCTCGGGCGCGAGGACGATTAGTGTCGAGGTTTGTTGATTTTGTTCTTGCCGTGTGACGCACGCCCGTAATGATGCGTGGGGACAATTGATGCAAATCAACGGCGCAATTACTTACGGAAGAGGCTCCTGGGATGCGCGAAGACTGATTATCGGTTAATGTACGCCTGGTATGAGTCCGCACGCTCTCCGGACGAGTTGTTCTATTCCACCTCCTCCCCACGTCTCCAGACAATAGGTACCGCCATCACCCACCCCCCCAGTCCCGCTTCTGAATCTGAGCTAAAGGCCTACAAGAAAGGGATGGAAGAAGTCAATTGTGGGGTGAAGGTGGGGGGGGGGGGGAAGGGACATAGTAACACTTTAAAGAATTTAAAGAATTAAAAAAAAAGGGAGAGAAGGACCTCAAGGATGACTCACTCTGTCTCGCCTCTTTGCATGGACTGTGTTTAGGATACCCTTTCTCTTTTATGGCAAATACATTCCACGTCTATTTTAAGGGACTTTACCCAACCCCAGTGTCATTTAAGTTATTTGCCTAAATTAGGTTCTCCATGCGGTATTAAGTGGTTTTCATATTTTCAGGCCCGTGATTCACATGGAATTAATTTTCTCTGTCATGTAAGGTCACATGTCAGACTGCATTTCCCTCCATGGCTCTTCAGTCCATTAGAAAATTAATTGAAAAGGCTACCTTTCCCCCATAGGTCTTTTTAAAATACATGATGGGCTTTTATATGCATGAGGCTGGGTTTTTTTTTAGCTCTACTTCCTTCCTTCCTTTCTTCCATCTCCCCTTCCTTCCTTTTTTACTCTCACCCAAATATATTTTTCCCACTGATTGCTTGAGAGAGTGTGGAGGGGAGGGAGGAGGGGAGAGAGAGAGAAACATCAATGTGAGAGAGACACATTGACTGGTCGCCTCCCGTTCCCACCATGACCCAGACCCGGGATCGAGCCTGCAACTGAGGCACATGCCCTTGATGGGGAATCGAGCCCCCAACCCTGCTGGCCCTGGACCAGCGCTTTGACCACTGAGCAAACCTGGCCAGGGCCTCTCTTTTCTTTTTCTCTTTCCTAAAATATGTTTATAGATTTCGGAAAGGAAGGGAGAGGGAGAGAGAGAGAGAGATAGAAACCTCCATGACGAGAGGGAATCATGGGTCGGTTGCCTCCTGCAGGCCCCTGAGTGGAGGGATGGAGCCCACAACCCGGGCCGGTGCCCTGACCGGGAATAGGACCGTGACCTCCTGGTTCCTAGGTTAACACTCAACCACTGAGCCACCCCAGCTGGGCTCCTTCCATTTTTTTTTCTCATTGATTTGTTTCTCATGTGCAAACACCACCTGGAGAAAGCGGAGTCCTATGCCCACCTTTGCCCACTCCCCTTCTTGGAGGGGGCACCCAGGTTCCTTATTAGAGTGAGGAGGAGCCCACCACCATGCCCCCTCCCCTCAGCCAGCCCCCCTCCCTGCACCCATTCCCCCCCCCTCTCCCCATGCTTTTCCCCAGCAACAGCATCTGCAGAGACAGACTTGCAAAACCAGTTTTTCATTAGAGCCACACTGATTGACAATACTCTCAAGAGTGTTTGAAGCCTCTGGTTTGTACCCGGCTTAATCAGCAGCCTGTCCCCTGCCTCCGTTAGCGGAAAGAGGATTCTAGGAAACCGGAGCCCAGAACGAGGAATCACATTAGCAGGGAACATGACTCACAGGCTCTGAAAGCAGAGCGGCTCATTAGCGGCCGCCCGAGTGCCCGTGGGCTTTCTGGAAGTGAAAGGACTGCGAGACCCCGAGCTCACCTTTCGTTAAGAGGCATTACTCATTTCCTGGTAAAGCGCACTGGCTCGCCCACCCGCAGAAACCTTGACGAGTGCCCCCGAGCTCGGGTCTCTGACGCACACACCGATTTTCACGGGGGCTGCAGTTTGCTCTGATTGCCAGTAGGAAAAAGAGAGACACAAAAATCGCCCCCCAAAGTTCCCAAAACTTTGGTGGTGGGAGAAGATGCTAGCCAGGGGCCAGGCGACCCCCCTATTCCCCCCCCACACACACAACCTCCTCCCTACACTAGGGCAGCTAGGGAGAGGAAGGTGCAAAAAAGTGCTCATTCTCCTCCGCGAAGCCCCTTCCAAGGGCCAACGCAAGATGTGGGCCCGACCAGCATGGCTCTGGGGTTCAGCACCAACCCGTGTCTGGACCAGGAGGTCGCAGTAGGATTCCCGGTCAGAGGGCACAGGCCCGGGGTTGCAGGCTCCATCCCCAGGAGGGTGCGTGCAGGAGGCAGCCCATCCGTGAACCCCCTCATTGATGCTCCTCTCTCTCCCTCTTCCTTCCTCTCTCTGAAATCAATAAAAATGTAATTTTAAAAAGAAAAAGAAGTGGATCCAAAAGGCATGGCCCAGTCAAAGGCACACGCCCGGGTTGCAGGCTTGATCCCCAGTCAGGGGGTGTGCAAGAGGCAGTGGATCCATGATTCTCTCTCATCATTGATCTCTCTCTCTCTCTCTCTCTCTCTCTCCCTCTTCCTCTCTGAAGTCAATAAAAAAAAATTTTTTTAAAGAAGTAGGTCCTATTTCCCACCACCCCATTGGCATTCAGTACCTCCATCCCAGGCAGATCTACACCGTTAAGAGCCCAGCTATCTCATACTCTTGGAAAGCTCAATGTCACATGACTTGGTTGAGTGCGGTCAAATCTCACGCCTCTGATCCTGAGGCCAGAGCCTGCCTGCAGGACCTCTGGCGATGAGAGGGATGGAGTGAGGACGTCCTTCCCAGAGACCACCCCCCCCAGTGATGTCCAGAGGCAGAGGGGGCAGCCGAAAATGCTGCCCACGTCATCTCACCGCTGTTCAGTCCCGGGTGACTACCACACTCCTGCCTCACCTTTTTACATGCAAGATCTTCACACACACACACACACACACACACACAAACACACACACACTCACACTCACACACACACACACACACACACACACCCTCACACACACACACACACACACACCCTCACACACACTCACACATACTCACACACACTCACACACTCACACTCTCAGAATCTGTCTTGTTTTTAATCCTCACCCGAGGATATTTTCCCATTGATTTCTGGAGAGAATGAAAGGAGAGGGAGAGACAGAGAGAGAGAGAGAGAAACATCGATGTGAGAGAGAGACCCACCGATTGATTGCCTCCCACACAAGCTCAGACCGGGGCCGGGAATTGTAACTCTTAACCCGCCGGTCTGAGGGCCAACGCTCTGTCCACTGTGCCAGACTGGCCAGGGCTATCTTCTTCTCTTTCTTCTTTGACGAATACAGTGGTATCTCGAGATACGAGTTTAATTCGTTCCGTCACCTTGAGGCGTGGGAAACTATGAGACGCTCGAGTCGCGGTAAACTGGTGGATCGTGTGCAGCCGGCCGATCCGCGTGATGACTCCTATCTCAAGTGTTGCTCGTATTTCAAAGCAAAAATCGCTCGTTCGACGGCTCGCATCTCAAAAATCTCGTATGTTAGGGCACTCGTATCTCGAGGTACCACTGTATTTTTGTTGCTTTCCGAGAGGAAGGGAGAGGGAGGGAGAGAGAGAGATTGAAATGTCAATGATGACAGAGAATCACTGATTGCCCGCCCCCCGTACTGGGGATCAGGCCCTCAACCCGGCCTGGGCCCTCCTGTGTTCATGGGCCGATGCCCAACCACTGAGCCACACCGGTGGGGCAGGAGAGCTTTCTCATTGCAAAGGACGGCAGACCTTTCTCCCCGTTTTCACCGCCCCAACCCCCCGCCCCTTCCTCGCTCTTTTTCTCCCGTGGGAAAGTGTGACCACGGGGCGAGGAGTCTCTCGGGGGCGTCCCTGGCGGAGCCCATTCCGCCGGGTGACCTCAGCTCCCTGGCAGCCTCCTAGCAGAGGGGGATTAGGCGATCAGAGCCGGGCTGGGGAGGGCCGGGCTGGCTGGAGTCTCAGCTTTCCGAGGTCCGGTTTCCCTGGGCACAGTTGTTCTGGGCATTAACCCACTGCTCTCCCCTCGGTCCACGGAATCCTTGCACACACACACACACACGCACCTGCTGGGGCTGTGGCGGCTGCCTCCCTTTCATGGAGGAAGCGGTGAGATATTAGGGTCCCTCCTTTATCTCCCCCACATCGAGGGCCGCTCCGGAGCCTCTTCCTCATCGCTCCGAGTTACAAGCAGAAAGAACACAGAGGGGCAGACAGGGAAAAGCTCTGAGAGATTATCCCGATGGCGGCTCTCACAGGAAGAGGTCAAAAAAGAAAGATCTTTTTATTTCCCAACCCCCCCAATCCTCACCCAAGGATATTTTCTCAATTGAGTTTTTAGAAAAGCGAGGAAGAGAGAGAGGGGGAGAGAGAGAAAAACACTGAGGAGGGAGAAACATCCATCAGCTGCCTCCCGCACATGCCCCCAATGGGGCGGGGGCTCATAACCCAGGCACGTGCCCTGACCAGGAATTGAACCGGTGACCTCTGGAGTCGTGGAATGACACCCAACCACTGAGCCACACTGGATGAGCTCTTTCCGTTTTTTTTTTTAATTGATTGATTTTTAGAGAGAGGGAGGGAGGGAAGAGAGACAGAGAAGCATCCATCGGTTTGTTGCTCTGCTTATTTTTGCGTTCACTGCTTGATTCTTTTATGTGGCCTGCCTGGGAATTGAACCCGCAACCCTGGTGTTCTGGGATGATGCTCCAAAACCCAGGGGTCTGTTGACTAAATGAGTTTGCCGACCACTGCCCTAGGGAAAAACACTTGAAAAATATTTGAATAACGTGCTGATGTCTTTCACCTGAAGTCAAAGCTTCTGGGTAAGGGCAATGCCTTACAGCGGCGGTCGGCAAACCCATTAGTCAACAGCGCGACCTACCGCGGCTCGCAAGCCGCAGTTTGCCGACCACGGATCCAACCAATGGAGCTGCTTTCTTTGCTTTTCCATCCATGTCTTCTAATTGCTGCCGGGGGATTTTTATTGTCATGTTCTCATAAGCCCCACCGATATCAGGCCTCACTTGGTAGCACAGTCAAGCCTCGCCAGCTCAGGGCGATAAAACGGCTTAGAACTCCGTGTGGCCCGGGCATTCATTGCGGACAGGAAGTGTCGGTCCCCACGGAGGCGGGTAAGGCGGTCAGGTAGGGAGAGAAGAGCCACGGACGACAGAACCCGGCTCCTCTCCTTCCTCCTGGACGTCCCTGCATGAGGCTCTGAGCACAGGCACGGTTACCATGGTGACGAGAGCCGGGAGCCAGATCCAGCTCTGCCCTGCACACAGAGCTGGAGACCCCTGGTAGCCCCTGGACACGGGCAACAGGGTGGTGAAGACTCTGAGGGGCGGGGAGGGGCTGGGGAGAGCGGGGAAAGGGAAGGGACATGGCAGACCCTGCTGCCATACTGTCAACAGCAAAAAATTGATATGGCCCTCGCTGGTGTGGCTCAGTGGTGGGGCATCGACCCAGGAACCAGGAGGTCAGGGCTCGATTCCCAGAGCAAATGCCAGGGTGGTGGGCTCGATCCCCCCAGGGTGGGGCGTGCAGGAGGCAGCCGACCCATGATTCTCATCGTGGATGTGTCTATCCCTCTCTCCCTCTCCCTTCCTCTCTCTGACATCCATAAAAACATATTTAGCCGGTGTGGCTCAGTGAATAGAGCGTCAACCTGTGGACTGAAAGGTCCCGGGTTCAATTCCGGTCAGGGGCATGGACCTTGGTGGCGGGTACATCCTTAGTGGGGGGAGGGGGGTGCAGGAGCAGCTGATTGATGTCTCTCTCTCATCGATGTTTCTGGCTTTCTATCTCCTTTCCTCTCTGTAAAAAAATCAATAAAATATATATTTTTAAAAAACATACTTAGAAAAACAAACAAAAAAACCCAAAACATAAAAAGGGTGAACGGTACAGCGCATGGGGGCTGTGTGGACAAGAGGAGGGTTTTTTACCAAGCCAAACTGCGGGCACCGGCCCCACAGGACCCGCTGGTCATGGGGTTCCAGGCAGAGCTAACAGGTGCCATCGGAATTCCAGAGAGAGGAGGGGCCCCCCACACCCCGTGACTCCCCGAGCTACCTGCTGCGGGCGGTGAGCAGCGGGACCAGCCCGGGCAGCGCGGTGCTCAGGAGATAGCCATCTCAAACACGCGCACATGCTCCGCGCCGGTATGCGGAGCCCGGGCCAGGTGTCACGTTCCCGCCCTGCGGCCGGGGCTGGGCCCTGGGGATTAGGAGCCCCAAGGGAAGAATGTAGCTGACGGTGCACACGGCTCACATGTCTGCAGCCCGGATGGCTCATCCTGTTTTTTTTTTTTTTTTTTTAATTAATTTTTATTAATTTTTTATACATATCTCCCCATTGCCCCCCCTCCCTCCCAGGCGTACCCCGACCTCCCAGTGTCTGTGATCATTGGTTATGTTTATAAGCATGCATACAAGTCCTTTGATTGATCACTTATTTACCTCACCTAACTTTAATCTTTCTGCTATAATTTCACAGTCTGTTTGATGCTTTATGATTTTTGTCCTCCTGAGAATTATCAGTCTACTCCCTTTCTGTGCTCCTGATTCTATTATATTCACCAGTTTATTCTGTTGATCAGATTTTTAATTCACTTAATTTTTAGATTCACTTGTTGACAGATGTGTATTTGTTGTTCATAATTTTTTGTCTTTTACCTTTTTCTTCTTCCTCTTCTAAAGGGTACCTTTCAGCATTTCATATAATACTGGTTTGGAGTTGATGAACTCCTTTAGCTTTTTCTTCTCTGTGAAGGTCTTTATCTGCCCTTCAATTCTGAATGATAGCTTTGCTGGATAGATTATTCTTGGTTGTAGGTTCTTGTTGTTCATCACGTTGAATATTTCTTGCCACTCCCGTCTGGCCTGCATCGTTTCTGTTGAGAAATCAGCTGACCGTCGTATGGGTGCTCCCTTGTAGGTAATAAACTGTTTTTCTCTTGCTGCTTTTAATATTCTCTCTTTGTCTTTTGCTCTTGGCATTTTAATTATGATGTGTCTTGGTGTAGTCCTCTTTGGGTTCCTTTTCTTTGGGGTTCTGTGTGCTTCCTCGACTTGTAAGTCTATTTCTTTTACCAGATGTGGGAAGTTTTCAGTCATTATTTCTTTAAACAGGTTTTCAGTATCTTGCTCTCTCTCTTCTTCTGGCACCCCCACAATTCTGATGTTGGTACGCTTGAAGCTGTCCCAGAGGCTCCTTACATTATGTTCACATTTTTGGATTCTTTTCTCTTCTTGCTTTTCCAGTTGAATGTTTTCTGCTTCTTTATATTTCAAATTTTTGACTTGATCCTTGCCTTTCTCTAGTCTGCTGTTAGTACTCTGCATAATAGTTTTCATTTCAGTCAGTGTCTTTATCATCTTCTCTTGGGTCTCACTAAATTTATCCATCTTTTCTAGCATATTCTTGCAAAACCTTATAAGCATGGTTTTGAACTCTATATCCAGTCGTTTTTTTTCCTCCATTTCTTTTGCTTGTAATCCCTTCCCTTGTCTCGGCATTTTCACTGTGCCGGGAAACTTCTGTGCTGGATTCAGCCGCAGAAGCCTCTGCTGAGCTTGGGAGGGTGGAGTCTCAGGGCTTAAGGGACCGCCTTGCCTTCCAGTCGGCCCCGCCCTCCACGGCCCCTGAGTCTCACGTGACTGGGTAATGGCTGGAGTGGTCCTTGTGCGCGCGCACCCGCAGCGCCTCCAACCGCTGCCTTTCCGGCTCCCCTGGGAACCAGGACCACACGAGTCTAGGACCCCAGGGTTTCGCCCAAAACAGGGGCCCAGTGGACTCAGAAGTGGCTCAGTTGGGAGGGTCTGTCTCCCGCCCACTCGCGAAAGCCAGCGGCACAATCAGCAATCCGTCCTCCGCGTGGTGCCGTGCGCGACCAGACCTCCGATCCTTTGCAACTCCCCTAAATTTCCGTGCACTTCTCCCTTTTCACAGTCCAAACTCCCCCCGTATGAGTTTCGGCTGGATCTGGGGTTTAGTGTCGTAAGAGAAGGGGTTCAATGCCGTTGGGAGTCTCCGTTTCCCTCCCGCCAGAGAAAGCCAGCCAGGTACTCCGGCACCCGCTCTCTCAGCGCGCGTCTCCGTACCTCAGCTTTTTGCAGCTCCTCTGGGTCTCCGCGAGCCCCTCTCTTTCCCTCTAGTTGTAGAACTTCCACTCAGCCAGCTTTCCTGTGGTTCTGGATGATGTCCGTTTTGTCTTTTAGTTGTAGTTTTGAAATTGTTGTGCGAGGCAGCAGTATAGGTGTTTACCTATGCCGCCATCTTGGATTCCCTCTCATCCTGTTTTTTAAAATCTATTTTATATATATTTTTTTTATTGATTCTTTTACAGAGAAGAGGAGAGAGAGGGAAAGAGAGTTAGAAACATGGATGAGAGAGAGAGAGACGTCGATCAGCCGCCTCCTGCACACCCCCTACTGGGAATGTGCCCGCCACCCAGGTACGTGCCCTCGACCGGAATCAAACCCGGGACCTTTCAGTCCACAGGCCGAGGCTCTATCCACTGAGTCACACCCGTTTCAGCTAAATCTATTTTCTTTATATTGATCTCAAAGAGGAAGGGAGAAAGAGAGAGAGAGAGAAACATCCATGATGGGAGAGAATCATGGATCGGCTGCCTCCTGCATGGTTGTGAATCCAGTCCACAACCCAGGCCTGTGTCCTCATGGGGAATTGAACCCAGGACCCTGCAGTCAGCACGGCCAACGCTCTAGCCACTGATCCATAATGGCCGGGACACTTTCCTCTGTATCACACTCTGTGAAGTCACCCTTGACCTCTGAACAGTCTCCTGTGGAACTCCTGGTGGGGGTTCACTGACGATATTGAGGAGAGGCCATTCATATAACTCGGGGTATCTTCTTCACTCCATCTATGCAATATTCCAAACCATAGCTCATTCCAAACCATAACACCCCGGAGTTAGATGGAGTCAGAAGTGTTGAGAGCAGACCAGCACGTAAATGCTGGGCAAGAGAACTCTCTCTGAAGTGAACAAAAACATATTTTTAAAATATATCTTTTATTGATTTCTTTCAGAGAGGAAGGGAGAAGGAGAGAGAGAGAGGCATCAATGATGGGAGAGAATCATGGATTGGCTGCCTCCTGCACGCCCCCTACTAGGGATCGAGCCCACAACCCGGGCATATGTCCTGACCAGGAATCGAACTGTGACCTCCAGCTTCATAGGTCAATGCCCAACCACTGAGCCACATATTTTAACATATTTTAAAAGAAAGAAAGGGATGGATGGATAGATGAGAGAAAGAGAGAGAGAGAGAGAGAGAGAGAGAGAGAGAGAGAGATTATAGATAGATGATAGATAGATAGATAGATAGATAGATAGATGGTAGGTAGGTAGACAGATGGTTAGAAAGGTAGATAGGTAGACAGATGGATAGATGGATGATAGGTAGGTAGATGATAGATAGATAGATAGATAGATAGATAGATAGATGAGACAGATGAGAGATAGATATAGATAAATAGATGAGAGATAGATGAGAAACAGGTAGGTAGGTAGGTAGGTAGATAGAAAGATAAATAGATAGATAAAAGATAGTTAGATCAGAGATAGATATAGATAGATAAGAGATAGATAGGTAGATAGATGATTGATAGATGATAGATAGATAGATAGATAGATGAGAGATAAAGGTAGATAAGAGATAGATGATTGATAGATGGATGGATGGATGGATGGATGGATGGATGGATAGATAGATAGATAGATAGATAGATAGATAGATAGATAGATAGATAGATGCTGGCCAGAGTTTTAATTCTCTTGTCTCAGCAGGACACACAAATGCCCCTTACCACATGTTCTGCCACCAGAACACTCTAGAAAAGAACGGGACTTCAGGAAATAGAGAAACACTGAACACGTTCATGAGGTCCCCAGGAAAGACACACACCAGCCACACGCCGTTATCTCCCAGGCCCGCCCCCCACTCCTTTTCCTGACCACGACGGGAGGCAGAGACTGGCTCTCCGGGGGAGGATGAAAGGCACGCAGGATCTCTCTAGGTGCTAACAGGATCCCTGAACAATCAGGTTGTCAGCCTCCGGTAACTTTTCTCTCTCCCTTCGTGTTACCAGCCGCCCAACGGCTGAGCCTTGACAGTTATTCACGGATGCCATTTAGACATCTTCTTTCCCTGAAAAAGTACCTCTTTTTACCTGAGCATCTAATCCATGCCAGCTTCCCACTGTCTTCTCTTTACAAGGAACACGGAGAGGTGAACAGAAAGGCACCCCGCGGAGAGGGGGCAGGCCATCTTGGGATCGGGGTGTGTGTGCGGGCTCCATGTCTCATCTGAGGGAACCTCCTTGCTGTTTAAAATAATGATAGCTGCCGAGACCGGTTTGGCTCAGTGGATAGAGCGTTGGCCTGTGGACTGAAAGGTCCCCGGTTCCATTCCGGTCGGGGGCATGTACCTGGGTGGCGGGCATATCCCCAGTGGGGGGCATGCAGGAGGAGGCTGATCGATGTCTCTCTCTCATAGATGTTTCTGATTCTCTCTCCCTCTCCCTTCCGCTCTGTAAAAAAAATCAATAAAATATATTTTTAAATATATAAATTAAATAAATAAAATAAAATAACGATAGCTATGGGAGTGCGTGAAAACACGACGGACTGTGACAGACAGACACTCTCGGCTTTTCCATGAGCTGATGCCCGACTCGTTACTCTGGGACTTGACCCGAACCCTGAGGAGCCATAGCATTACTGGCTCCTGGGAGGGGACATTCCACCGACCGCCAGAACCTCCACCAGAGGACTTGTCCCATCAGGCCAAAGGCCACGTTTCGCCCCTTCCTCTCCCGCCTGACTCCACGGGGAGCGGGGGAACGTCACCCTGTATCTGAACGAGCCCCGGAGAGGTGTGAAGAGCTCGGCGATTACAGCTCAGGAGGCTCCACCGAACACTTGAAAGTTGCTGCTAAGAATGTAGATTAGTACGTGGTCTCCCAGCAACAACAACAACAACACCCGCCACAAGATGGGATGATGGGAGTGATGGAGATGTTAACCAAACTTACTGGAGCGGTCACGTCACCACATATATGTGTCTCAAATCATCACCCACGCTGGCCCGGCGCCAAAATGTCAGGCACAGCTCAGGGAAACGTGTCTGAGATGGAACACTGATGGTATTTCCTAGATCTCGGCAGAAGTTCCTAAGATTCAGAATCCTCTAATCTAGCTATCTCTTTAGCAACTTTTATTTATTTATTTATTTATTTATTTATTTATTTATTTATTATAAATAAGGTCCTACTGGAGGAGGATGGGTCTTTAATCCAATAGGAGCTTTTTTATTTATTATTATTTTTTAATATATTTTATTGATTTTTTACAGAGAGGAAGGGAGGGGGATAGAGAGCTAGAAACATCGGTCAGAGAGAAACATTGACTGGCTGCCTCCTTTACGCCCCCTACTGGGGATGTGCCCGCCGCCAAGGTACGTGCCCTTGACCGGAATCGAATCTGGGACCTTGTAGTCTGCAGGCCGACACTCTATCCACTGAGCCAAACCGGTTTCGGCCAGCATCCTCTATTTAAATACCTAGCAAACCAGCACCCACTCCACAGCTCACTTCATTCCAAGCCTTTCATCCTTAAAATGTTATATATATTTTTAAATATACTTTAAATACATACTTAAATATATTTTATTGACTTCAGAGAGGAAGGGAGAGGGGGAGAGAGAGATATCAATGATGAAGAGCATCACTGATCCGCTGCTCCCTGCTCACCCCACCCTGGGAGAGAGCCCACAACTCTGATAGGGGATCCAACCGGGACCTCCCGGTTCATCGGTTGAAGCCCTATCCCTGAACCACGCTGGCCGGGTCCCAGGCTTCCACCTTCTGACCTTAGGGTGACTCCCATGTCTGAAGAGCCTCTGGAAGTCTCAGAGCCCGGCCTGACGTCTCCGCTGGGCGTTGGTGGAGGCCACCAAATGGTGGACCAGCCATCACGGGGTCACTGGCAGGGAGAGGCAGTGAAAGAGGGGCAGGTCAGCCTCCCAAGCCTGCGCTCCCACACCTGCTGCTTCCCCGTGCGTCCCCTGCACCAGGAGGGGGTGCAGACGCCAGGAACATCCTCTGTGCTACTCCTGTGTCACAGGGCTTCTAGAAAATTCCCCCTAGCACGGTGGGGTGACTTCCTGGATACATTAAGCCCCCTGCCCCACCCTCTTGCCCAAACCCCTTTGAGGATGCTTGACACCAGCCTTCTCAATCCTTCAAAAAGGGATTATTCTCACCCAACCGGTGTGACTCAGTGGATGAGCATCAACCTAGGAACCAGGTGGTCATGGTTCGATTTCCTGTCAAGGGCACATGCCCCTGGGTTGTGGGCTCGATTCCCAGGAAGGAATGTGCAGGAAGCAGCTGATCGATGATTCTTTCTCATTATTGATGTTTCTGTCTCTTCCTCTCCCTTCCTCTCTGAAATCAATAAAAAAAATGTATTTTTTTAAAAAGTGACTATTCTCAGAGACATCTTCATATTTACAAAAAAAACCACAGTGTTCTTGGTGAAGGCCCTTCTCGGCTCACCCCTGCCTGCTCTGGTCTCTGCAAGGAGGGCTGTTTCCATGATCTGTTCTCAGGGACCATCTGTAGGCGGGAATCGCAGAAGGTTCCCACCCAGGGATCCGGGTTACACATTTCCTGAATGCGCCCCTAAGACCAGAGGCCGCGTCACAGCACAGCATCCTCGGTACCATAGGATGTTGTGCGCACCCCCCCCCCCCCGAAAATCCCTTCCAACAGTTAGCAGCCTGGCCAGGGCAGGGCATCTCTGCTCTTCTCAATGCCCCGAACCTCACACGCGCCTTCGCTCAGACACGCAACCGGGAGGCAGGGACCCAGCAGGTGGACAGGTGTCCGGTGTGCGGTGTGCAAAGTGTGCACGTCGGGGCAGAGTCACGTACGCGCCCGTCGCCATGGCGGCGGCGAGGAGAAAGACAGGCAGGCAATCACGGATAATAAGCTTCCCCGTGGGCGGGAAGCTGCCAGAGAGAAGGAGCTCAGCCCCTCTCCGGCTTCCTGTTCATTTCTCCGCCACCCACACCGTCTCTCCGGGATTGCAACCAGCGTCAAACTCCGGGAAAGTGGGGGGACGGCGGGGAGGTGGCCCTCTCCAGGGCTCCGTGACATCTGCCCTCTCTCTCCCCGCTACCTCCCCCTCATGACCATCTTTCTGCAAAAACGCCTTCACTTTGCTCAGTCTGAGGCCCCATCACGACTGGAGTGTGCGTGACCTGGATGGTGAATAACGCAGCGGCCAAGACCGAGCAGGGGCTGGGCAGCTAAGACCAGAGTGAGGATGCTCCTTCTTCAGATGATCATTAAAAAATATATAATTAAATTAAATTAAATTAAAATAAAATAAAATAAAAACAAAGGAGAGTGGAAGGATAATAAAGCAAACCTCTGTAATAGCATCACCTGAATTCACCAGTGGTTAACAGTGTGGCACATGAATGTTCCACGTATGTGTCTCTATGCATCCGTCCTCCTTATTCTGCTGCCACGTCACGGTGATTAACTAGAGGCCCGAGGTACGGGCCTACCTTCTTCCTTGCCCGGCTGCCGGCACCCGCTTCCCTCTGGCACCCGGGACCCAGGCTGCCCTCGCAGCCCCGGCTTCGTCCGGAAGGTTCTCCGGCAGGAAGGACGTCTGATCTGATTAGCATCTGTCTCTTTTATCATCATCGATCACCTCTGAGAAAACGGAGACCCCTTTAATCATGTTATTGACTAGGGAGTCCATGTTTAAATTTTTTTCAACGGTCTGCCTGGCTGGTGTGGCTTAGCGGCTGAGCGTCGAACTAGGAACCGGGAGATCCCAGTTCGATTCCCGGTCAGGGCACACGCCTGGGTTTCGAGCTCCATCCCCAGTAGGGGGTGTGCAGGAGGCAGCCCGTCCATGATTCTCACTCATCACGGATGTTTCTAAGTCTCTCGCACCGTCCCTTCCTTTCTCCGAAATCAATGAAAAAACACACACACACATTAAAATGTACGCTCTGATGCGTATTCATGTCCATGTCATCGTGAAACAATTCCCACAATCAGGACACCATTTTCATCACACTCTCGCCCAGTTTCAGAGACCCTTGATCATCTCATCCTCCTGCCTCCAATTTCATCACTAGGCAACCACCGGCGTGCTGTCTTTCGCTGTGGACGAGTTCATGCTCGTTGGGACTTTATATACATAAAATAATGCACCAGGTGTGTGGGGTTTTTTTTCTGGTTTCTTTACTCGGAATAACGGTACCCATTCGACAATAATGTGGCTATCAACAGGCTGTTCCTTCTTATTTCTATAGGGTATTCCTGCGCCTTTGTAAAAATTTTAATTTGTCTTTTTGAAATATCTTTGTATTGGTTTTAGAGAGGAAGGAGAGGGAGAGAGAGAGAGATGGAAACATCCATGATGAGCGAGAATCATGGATCGGATGCCTCCTGCAAGCCCCCTGCTGGGAATGGAGCCTGCAACCCGGGCCTGTGCCCTCACCGGGAATCGAACTGTGGCCTCCTGGTCCCTAGGTGGACACTGACCCCACACCAGCCGTACTAAAATTTTTGAATTTAAAATAATTGAACTCTGGCTGCTGTGTGGCTCAGTTGGTTGGAGCATCGTCCCAGACACCAAAAGGTTGCAGCTTTGATTCCCAGTCAGGGCCCATACCCAGGTGTGGGTTTCATCTGTGGTTGGGGCAAGTACAGGAGGCAACTGATCAGTCTCTCTCTCTCTCTCTCTCTCTCTCTCTCTCTCTCTCTCTCTCTGAGACAGTATCAGGGAGTTTGTGCATTTGATACATACCGTATTTTCCGGCGTATAAGATGACCCCCAACTTTTGAGAAGATTTTCCTGAGTTAAAAAGTCGTCTTATGCCGAAATCGATTTGGCTCAGTGGATAGACCGTCTGTGGACTGAAAGGTCCCAGGTTCGATTCCGGTTAAGGGCATGTACCTTGGTTGCGGGCACATCCCCAGTAGGGGGCGTGCAAGCTGATGGATGTCTCTCATCGATGTTTCTAACTCTCTATCCCTCTCCCTTCCTCTCTGTAAAAAATCAATAAAATATATATTTTTTTAAAAAGTCATCTTAGACGCTGGAAAATACGGTACCTCTTGGACATGCAAAGCCCCAGCCCAAACCCTGGACCACCCTGGACCTATGTCAACAAAGACACAGGTGAACAGAGCAAGACAGTGGTTATGGGCCCGTGTGTCCACCTCCACAAGGGAATGCGCCATAGAACAATCCCCCAGGAACCATGAGCTTTGCGGGGGGAGGATGGAGACAGGGACCAACTGAGGCGGGGAAGGAAACAGAAAGGCAAACAACAGCCTGGCCAGCGTGCCTCCGTGCTTGAGCATCGAACTACAAACTAGGAGGTCACGGTTCGATTCCCGGTCAGGGCACAGGCCCCGGGTTGCGGGCTGGATCCCCAGTGTGGGGAGTGCAGGAGGCAGCCGGTCCATGGTTCTCTCTCATCATTGATGTTTCTTTCTCTCCTGCTCCCTTCTTCTGAAATCAATATGAATATTTTTAAAATATATTTTATTGATTTTTTACAGACAGGAAGGGAGATAGAAAGTCAGAAACATCGATGAGAGAAAGACATCGATCAGCCGCCTCCCGCATGCCCCACAGTGGAGATGTGCCCGCAAGCAAGGTACATGCCCCCGACCGGAATCAAACCTGGGACTTTTTAGTCCGCAAGCCGATACTCTATCCACTGAGCCAAACCGGTCTCAGCCGAATATTTTTTTTAAAGGAGAAAGACACACAACCTTTCCTTCCTGTCCCCGCAGGTGACCTACATCCCTAAGCTGGAGAGACAGAAAAGAATGGGCTGGACAGTGTCCCCTCTGTTTCCTGAGGGGTCCAACCTGCCAAGACTTCCTCTGGACGCTGCATATTCCCCAATGCAGGTGTTTTTTTTATTGATTTCAGAGAGGAAAGGAGGTGGAGAGACAGATAGAACCATTAATGATGACAGGGAATCATGGATCGGCTGCCTTCTGCACGCCCCTTGAGGACTGAACCCGAAACCCAGGCATGTGCCCTGGGTCCCTTCTGTCTGCAGGCCGGTGCTCTATCCACTGAGCCACACCAGCTAGGCCCCTGCTACAGTTTTTATTGTTGTTGTTAATCCTCCCCCAAGGATATCATTCCATTAATTCATTTTAGAGAGAGTGGAAGGGAAGGGGAGAGAGAGAGAGAGAAGTATCCACAAGAGAGAGAGACACATGGATTGGTTGCCTCGCGCACATGCTCCAACCAGAGCCGGGGAGTGAGCCCGCAACCGAGGTCCATGCCCTTGACCTGGATTCGAACCCGGGACCCTTCCGTCAGCAGGCCAGTGCTCTATCCACTGAGCCACACCGGCCGGGGCCCCAGATGCAGTGTCCAACAGTGACTCCAATCCTATCCTGCAAGGAGCGGGGGCTCTGGCCCCCCCATCCTTCGATCCCAACCACCTGCCCCAGGGCTGGTCCCGGGGTGCGGACGGCAGCTGGCGAGGGCCCGGCTCATGTTTCTGAGATCAGCAAGGCCAGTCAGAGGGTGCTGTTGTGCGGGCCATTTGGTCAACCAGGACCCCCCTCCCTTATACCCTCCCACGCTGACTCCCAGAGCCCCAGCCTCACTCCTGGTCAACGCTCAGAGGATTTTTCCACTCCTGGACGGAAATAGATCGCGGGCAGCTGTTCTTGTCCTATACATCTCTGTGTCGCTTTTACCCTCCCCCTCCCCGCCCAGCCTGGTTCTCCCTGTTCACTCTGGGCCAGGTTGTGGGCATCGAGCCTGCCACCGAGGTAGGAGGTGCCCTGGACCGGAATAGAACCAGGGACTCTCTTTCCGCTGACGTGCTTACCCACAGAGCCAAACCCGCTCGGGCTGAAAGAACCACTTAAAAAATTTTAAAAAAAAAGCAAAACCCTGGCCCCAGGTCTACACGTTTTGGCTCCGAAAAGCATGAATCACACCAGACGTCCTTGCCAGAAGTCCCAGCCAGGAGCCAGAAAGCGCTTCTAGGAACGAGCGCCTGGGGCGAGGAGACGCATGAATGGGACACGGGGGTGGGGTAGGAGGTGCTGCGGGAGGGCCCTCTGTGCGGGAGGCCCGGCCCCATGTCCCTGAGAAGGTCCACGCGCTGCCTTACTCCTCTCGGCCCTTCAGCTGGCTTCGTGCAGAATGTCCCCTGTCTCCGACTTATTTTTTTTAATATATTTTATTGATTTTTTACAGAGCAGAGGGGAGAGGGATAGTTAGAAACATCGATGAGAGAGAGACATCCATCAGCAGCCTCCTGAACACCCGCCAATGGGGATGTGCCCGCATCCAGGATACATGCCCTTGACTGGAATCGAACCCGGGACCTTTCAGTCCGCAGGCCGACGCTCCATCCACTGAGCCAAACCGGTTTCGGCTCCGACTTATTTCTGATGACTCCTCGCCCGAGGGTTTCCGTGCACCTTCGTCGGGGATCAGCTTAATCCACTGCCAAGCCGGGCGACCACCGTGCCTGCCGGCGGGGAGACAGGTGGTACCCGGGAGGACAGCTCCGGCCGTGTTTTGCGCTGTCTCCATAGCAACAGGCCAGAAAAAGGCCAGTTGGGATGCCTGGGTTCTAGCAATAAGGCCATAAGCTGCTCTTATCTTCTTTTCCATGTATCCCCAGTCTCATGTCTCCCCCTCTTCTTTAAAAATATATTCTGTTGTTTTTTTTACAAGAGGAGGGGAGAGGGATAGAGAGTTAGAAACATCGATGAGAGAGAGACATCGATCAGCTGCCTCCTCCTGCACGCCCCCCACTGGGAAGGTGCCCACAACCAGGATACATGCCCTTGACTGGAATCGAACCTGGGACCCTTCAGTCCGCAGGCCAATCCTCTATCCACTTAGTCACACCGGTTTCAGTTCCCCCTCTTTTAAAAAAATATGTATTTCTATTGATTTCAGAGAGAGAGGAAGAGGAAGAGAGAGAGACAGAAAGACACATCAATAAGAGAGAATCATGGATCAGCTGCCTCGCACACGTGCCCTACACTAGGGACCGAGCCCACAACCCGGGCCTGTGCCCCGATGGGGAATCAAATTGTGACCCCTGGGTTCATAGGTCGTCGACGCTTAACAATGGAGCCACGTTGGCTGGGATCCCCCTTTCCTCTAGGGAAAAAACAATATAAACAAGCGGGTGGCCAAAACCGGTTTGCTCAGTGGATGGAGCATCGGCCTGCAGACTGAAGAGTCCCGGATTCGATTCTGGTCAAGGGCAGGGACCTTAGTTGCAGGCACATCCCCAGTAGAGGGTGTGCAGGAGGCGGCTGATCAATGTCTCTCTCTCATGAATGTTTCTAACTCTCTCTCCCTCTCCCTTCCTCTCTGTGAAAAATCAATAAAATATATTTAAAAAAAAACAGGGGGGACCCGGGTACCAGAAAGAACCCCCTGTCTGCTACACCAATAATACCCGGGGGTTCCAGGAAGCTGCCTCGAGCTGAGGTACCTCCTCCCGTGTCCCTGTCACACTCGGCGGCGGCGGGGGCTGATCATGGTACCACTGATGCCTCCCCCTCATGCACGAGGATATTTCCCCTCTCCCGCCCGCCGCTTGCCCCCGAGCTCTGCTCCGGGCCGAGGAATGCGGACGGCCCTGAAGCTCACCGCACACCCGGGAGTGCCCGAGCGTCAGCGCGTGCCTCTGCGGTCGCTTCTGCCCCTCCCGTCGCCGCCGCCGGCATGCCAGCCTCTGCGCTGTGCGGGTCCCAGAATAGACACAGGGCACGTGTGGACGACTGTAACTTGGCCCCCGGCCCACACCCAGGCACCGTGTGCGTGGACGCGGAGAGCAGGGCTTGCGACGGGGAGCTGGGAGCCCTTTGTCCTGGCTAACAGTGGGGTCATCACTTAGGGAGAAGGAATGAAGGAGGAGATCAGCAACCGCCACACCCAAACTGACCACAGGCCCGTACGAAGCCGTGAGGAGGCCCGGCCGGTACGGCTCAGTGGACAGAGCGTCCGTCTGCAGATGGAAGTGTCCCGGGTTCAGATCTGGTCGAGCAGCGGTTCTCAACCTGTGGGTCGTGACCTGTTTTCGGATGGTCTCAGGCTCTACAGCAGTGGCCCACAGGCTGAGAACCACTAGCAGGGTTGCCTAAAACCACCGGAAAACACAGATATTTACATGACGATTCACCACAACACGAGGAGCTGTATGAAATGGTCGAGGCATTAGAAAGGTTGAGAACCACTGTAAGGTCGAGCATCACACAGATGGTCAAATGACAGCGGGAAGGTGGGGGAGAGGTGGGAGAGATGAGAGATCCACCGAAGGACTGGTGTGCATGCACTTAAGCACAACAAATGGACGCAAGACACTGGGGGGTGAGGGTATGCCTGGGAGTGGGGAGGTGGCAATGGGAAGATATGTACACATGTAACACATTAATAAAAAAAAAATTTTTTAAAGCCAAAACTGGTGTGGCTCAGTGGATAGAGCATTGGCTTGTGGACTGAAGGGTCCCGGGTTTGGTTCCGGTCAAGGGCATGTATCTTGGTGGCTGGCACAGCCCCAGTAGGTGGTGTGCAGGAGGCAGCTGATCGATGTCTCTCTCATCGATG
Source organism: Lasiurus cinereus (assembly GCA_011751065.1). Classification (NCBI taxonomy): domain Eukaryota; kingdom Metazoa; phylum Chordata; class Mammalia; order Chiroptera; family Vespertilionidae; genus Lasiurus; species Lasiurus cinereus. The sequence goes on from JAAGEH010000243.1 coordinate 119,953, forward strand.
CTTCTAACTCTCTGTCCCTCTCCCTTCCTCTCTGTAAAAAAAAAAATCAATAAAATATTTTTTAAAATGATAAAAAAATAAAAGGCCAGGTATCTTGGTTGCAGGCTCCCGGACCTGAGCTCCAGTCAGGGGCGTTTCTCTCTGTCTCTCCTTCTCCTGTCCACTCTCTTTAAAAAAAAAATCAAGGGAAAAAATTATCCTCGAGTGATTAAAAAATAACAACGTGGTGAGGAAGGCCTGCAAGAAATGGTGTGCCCCACGCTCTCCTGGACAACGAGCTTGCTGACACGTGTGTGTGTGTGTGTGTGTGTGTGTGTGTGTGATGAGTGGGGACAAGCACATGGAGTTCGGGGGATGTCACCAGCAGGCCTTAGCTGCTGCCGGCTCCTCTAGGAAAAGGTCTGACAAGACACAGGGGGTTTCAGAAAATTACCCGTGGAGTGGACCAGCGGGGTTGAGAGAGGCGGGATCCTGGATCCTTTCCGAACGACAGGAGGCGAGATGGAGTAACAAAGATGAACACGGGGTGTCGCACCCAACACCACATCGAGAGTCTGACCTCACCACGCCTCGGGTCCAACCTTTGCCTGCCTCCCTGGGACAGTCACCCCATAATTGTATTTGTAGAGGATGTCTCGGGGAACGAGACAGGACATAACAAAAAAAAAGGGGGCTCTTTTCTCGGAGGCCCGGTCACTTCTGGTTATGTCAATCGACTTCAGATTACGCTCGGCCGAGGCGGAGGGCGTCTCGGAGAGAGTGGCCGGCATCGCCGCGGGCTCATTGGAATTGCCCGATAACGAAGTTTGAGCGCGTCGATGCTGTCCGAACCGCCCGCCTCTATTAAAACAGCCCGCGGCCCGTCATCGGTCGGAGGCGGGAAATGATCTTTGGGACGCCGATCGTCTGTGGGCCCCTCCGAGGGGTTTTTCCAAAATCTATTTGTATTGATCTCGGAGAGGAAGGGAGAGAGGGAGGGAGCTAGGCACCTCCGTGATGAGAGAGAACCATCGATTGGCTGCCTCCTGCACACACACACACACACCCTCTCTCCTGGAGATCGAGCCCCCAACCCAGGCCTGTGCCCTGATGGAGCATCAAACCAGTGACCTCCTGGTTTCTGGGGTCCTCGCTCAACCACTGAGCCACCCCAGATATTCGGAATCTCATGAGCCAAAATAAACCGATAAACAGAATAGACCCAGAGACAGAGAAGCAGGGGACAGACCGTGGAATCTCAGATGGGAGGCAGGGGTGGGTAAGTGGGAAGAGAATGTGTGTTGCAGATATGCATCACCCCTGGACACAGACAATTGGGCGGTGAAGGCCTGGGGGGGGCAGGGTTGGGCTATAAGGGGTCCACGGTGGAGGAAGGGAAGGGGGCATTTCTTTCTTTTTTTTAAGCATATTTTATTTATTTTTTACAGAGAGGAAGGGAGAGGGACAGAGAGCGAGAAACAGAGATGAGAGACATCGATCAGCTGCCTCCTGCACAACCCCCACTGGGTATGTGCTTGCCCCCCACTGGGGATGTGCCCGCAACCAAGGTACATGCCCTTGACTGGAATCGAACCTGGGGCCTTTCAGTCCGCAGGCTGACGCTCTATCCACTGAGCCAAACCGATTCTGGCGGAAGGGGGCATTTCTGATACTTCCAACAATGAAGATTTTAATTTAAAAAAAAAAGAGGGGGAATCCAAGATGGCGGCATAGGTAAACACCTACACTGCTGCCTCGCACAACAATTTCAAAGCTACAACTAAAAGACAGAACGGACATCATCCAGAACCACAGGAAAGCTGGCTGAGTGGAAGTTCTACAACTAGAGGGAAAGAGAGGGGCTCACGGAGACCCAGAGGAGCTGCAAAAAGCTGAGGTACGGAGACGCGCGCTGAGAGAGCGGGTGCCGGAGTACCTGGCTGGCTTTCTCTGGCGGGAGGGAAACGGAGACTCCCAACGGCATTGAACCCCTTATCTTACGACACTAAACCCCAGATCCAGCCGAAACTCATACAGGGGGAGTTTGGACTGTGAAAAGGGAGAAGTGCACGGAAATTTAGGGGAGTTGCAAAGGATCGGAGGTCTGGTCGCGCACGGCACCACACGGAGGACGGATTGCTGATTGTGCCGCTGGCTTTCGCGAGTGGGCGGGAGACAGACCCTCCCAACTGCGCCACTTCTGAGTCCACTGGGCCCCTGTTTTGGGCGAAACCCTGTGGACCTGGTCTCGTGTGGTCCTGGTTCGCAGGGGAGCCGGAAAGGCAGCGGTTGGAGGCGCTGCAGGTGCGCGAGCGCACAAGGACCGCTCCAGCCATTGCCCAGTCGCGTGAGACTCGGGGGCCGTGGAGGGCGGGGCCGACTGCAAGGCAAGGTGGTCCCTTAAGCCCTGAGACTCCACCCTCCCAAGCTCAGCAGAGGCTTCTTCGGCTGAATCCAGCACAGAAGTTTCCCCGGCACAGTGAAAATGCCGAGACAAGGGAAGGGATTACAAGCAAAAGAAATGGAGGAAAAAAAACGACTGGATATAGAGTTCAAAACCACGCTTATAAGGTTTTGCAAGAATATGCTAGAAAAGATGGATAAATTTAGTGAGACCCAAGAGAAGATGATAAAGACACTGACTGAAATGAAAACTATTATGCAGAGTACTAACAGCAGACTAGAGAAAGGCAAGGATCAAGTCAAAAATTTGAAATATAAAGAAGCAGAAAACATTCAACTGGAAAAGCAAGAAGAGAAAAGAATCCAAAAATGTGAACATAATGTAAGGAGCCTCTGGGACAGCTTCAAGCGTACCAACATCAGAATTGTGGGGGTGCCAGAAGAAGAGAGAGAGCAAGATACTGAAAACCTGTTTAAAGAAATAATGACTGAAAACTTCCCACATCTGGTAAAAGAAATAGACTTACAAGTCGAGGAAGCACACAGAACCCCAAAGAAAAGGAACCCAAAGAGGACTACACCAAGACACATCATAATTAAAATGCCAAGAGCAAAAGAGAAAGAGAGAATATTAAAAGCAGCAAGAGAAAAACAGTTTATTACCTACAAGGGAGCACCCATACGACGGTCAGCTGATTTCTCAACAGAAACGATGCAGGCCAGACGGGAGTGGCAAGAAATATTCAACGTGATGAACAACAAGAACCTACAACCAAGAATAATCTATCCAGCAAAGCTATCATTCAGAATTGAAGGGCAGATAAAGACCTTCACAGAGAAGAAAAAGCTAAAGGAGTTCATCAACTCCAAACCAGTATTATATGAAATGCTGAAAGGTACCCTTTAGAAGAGGAAGAAGAAAAAGGTAAAAGACAAAAAATTATGAACAACAAATACACATCTGTCAACAAGTGAATCTAAAAATTAAGTGAATTAAAAATCTGATCAACAGAATAAACTGGTGAATATAATAGAATCAGGAGCACAGAAAGGGAGTAGACTGATAATTCTCAGGAGGACAAAAATCATAAAGCATCAAACAGACTGTGAAATTATAGCAGAAAGATTAAAGTTAGGTGAGGTAAATAAGTGATCAATCAAAGGACTTTTATGCATGCTTATAAACATAACCAATGATCACAGACACTGGGGGGTCGGGGTACGCCTGGGAGGGAGGGGGGGCAATGGGGAGATATGTATAAAAAAATTAATAAAAATTAATTTTAAAAAAATCAATAAAATATTTAAAAAAAAAAAAAGAAAAAAGAAAACACACACCAACTGCCCAGGCCTAGGTGGCCAGAAGCAAACCCCCACCCCGCTTTCCCCGGAAGAGGGTTGTTTATCACAGACACCAATTCCAAAAGCCTGTCTGTGTGCACCGGCCCGACACCAGCAGCCATTTGCAGGCAGTGGTTCTGGAAATTGGCAAGAGGGGTAATCAGCCGACCCCCCCCCCCCACATCCTGACTCATAGTTTGATAGCTGCCCAGGATGCGTCTACCCAGGCGGATGGCCTTGGGGAACCAATTCTTTTGGAAAAAATAAATAAAACACAACACGACAATTTAGAACACTGTGGATGCAATCCAATCAATTTCAGGCCGGCTGCTTTGGGCTCGGATGAGTCACACACCCTGCCCTCAGCGCCTCGTCCGTGCGTGGGCTTGGCGAGCGAGCGAGAGCTGGGTAGCAGCAGGCGTGGGTTTTGCAGGAGAGTTTGCAACCCTCCGAGGCTTTTTCTTCTCTCAGCCCTCACGACACCTCGCCCACACAGGCCTCCAGCCGACGTCACGTTTCCGCTTTCTAAACTTTTGTTGAAAGTATCATTTTCTCCTCTTCCTTTTTTTTAATATATATATATTATTGATTTTTTTCACAGAGAGGAAGGGAGAGGGATAGAGAGTTAGAAACATGGATAAAAGAGAGACATCGATCAGCCGCCTCTTGCATGCCCCCCCCCGCCCGGGGATGTGCCCGCCACCCAGGTACCACATGCCCTTGACCAGAACCGAACCTGGGACCTTTCAGTCCGCAGGCCGACGCTCTATCCACAGAGCCACGCCGGTTTTGGCTTTTCTTTTTTTCCTTTTTTTAATTAAAAAAAAATGTGGCTGAGACGGGTTTGGCTCAGTGGATGGAGCATCGGCCTGCAGACTGAAGGGTCCCGGGTTCGATTCCAGTCGGAGGCATGTACCTTGCTTGCGGCACATCTCCAGTGTGGGGGCGGGAGGGCGTGCAGGAGGCGGCTGATCGATGTCTCTCTCTCATCGATGTTTCTGACTTTCTATCCCTCTCCCTTCCTCTCTGTAAGAAATCAATAAAATATATTTAAAATATATATATATGCTCAGCCAGCGTGGCTCAATGGTTGAGCCTCAAACCCATGAACCCAGAGATCACCATTCGATTCCCCGTTGGGACACAGGTCCCGGATGGTGGGCTCGATTCCTCATGGGGCGGAGGGGGGTGGAGGGGGGCGGCGTGCGGGAGGCAGCCGATCCATGATTCCCTGTCCTCCCTGATGCTCCTACCTCTCGCGCCCTCTCCCTTCCTCTCTCTGAAATCCATAAAAGCGTATTTAAATACATATTAAATCTAAAGGATGTTTTCAGTCACCGCTGACAGGCCGGATATTAGTTTCAGGGGCTCAGTGTCGTGGGGCTCCCTGAAGGAAGGCGGCCGTGGGTGGGTTTGACATTTCAATAACTTATCGAGGGATCCGGTGGGGCCACATCACACGGAAACATGTCAACCTGCCGGACAGGAGACAGAATTTGCCAATAAAAGACAAACCAAAACAAAAATAAAAACCATCCGCCAGGGATTCGAAGGAAAAATGTTCATAAGGCTGCAGCCATAGAAAGAGGTAGAAGTCAGACTCAGGAGGGGCGGGGGCGGGGGGGGGGAGCTTTGCTATGGAACGGAGACAAAAAAGACTTTATGGTCCGGCCAGGGTGGCCCAGTGGTGGAGCGCTGACCTCTGTAAAACCAGGAGGTCACAGTTTCATTCCTGGTCAGGGCACACGCCCAGGGTGGTGCGCTCCATCCCCAGTGGTGAGGGGCCTGCAGGAGGAGGCAGCCGATCCATGACTCCCTGTCATCATGGGTGTTCCTAGTCCTCTCTCCCTCTCCCTTCCTCTCTGACATCAATTAAAAAAACATATTTTTAAAAAATAGTTTAGCCGAAACCGGTGTGGCTCAGTGGATAGAGCGTCGGCCTGCGGACTGAAAGGTCCCGGGTTCGATTCCGGTCCAGGGCACGCACCTTGGTGGCGGCGGGCACACCCCCAGTGGGGGGCGTGCAGGAAGCAGCTGATGGATGTTTCTCTCTCCTTGATGTTTCTAGCTCTCTATCCCTCTCCCTTCCTCTCTGTAAAAAAATCAATAAAATGTATTTTTTTTAAAGAATAGTTTAAAAACACTTTATGAAAGTCCTGTATCCCTAGACACGGATTTTGCCCAAGATTACAGAATGAATGCCCCCCTCCCCCGCCCCCCGCCCTCCGCTTTCAGACCCCTGCGACCGACCAAACCCAGGAAGGCGGCCCCGGATTCAAACAGCTGCGAGACCCAGCCCCGTCCGGCGCGGTGAGCCACGGGGGATGCTTGGGGCCCGAAGCGCGGTCAGCGTCGAGGTCACGGAAGGAATGCAGAGCCCCCCGGTGCCTCTAGCTGCAGCCAACACGAAGCCAAACACCACTCGGGGCCTCGCCAACACCCATCCTCACACTCAAGTCCCAGGCATTTCCGTTCCCGTTAGATAGCGGGACATGTTTAGCTCTCAATGCAAAGGAAGAAAAAAAAAAGAATTCCATGCCGAGAGACCAGGACCAGCACAGACCACCCAGGGCAGCCGCAGGACCAGACTCTCATGTGACAGATGCTGAAACCCTTGGCCAAAGGGAGGTCGAAAGGCAGGGTTCCTGTCACGGGGATGGGGAGGGGGGGCTTTAACGGAGACAGGAGACACAGCCAGCCAGCCGGGGTGGGCAATGGGGGCGGGGGGAGCGGAGATGGGGAAACCCTAAGAAATGAGTCCGAAGCAGCCCCTTTGAATACCACGCAATCGTCACAGGAGTTGGCGTGGAAATGCGTGTCAACAGTCAGAATGCGTCCGGGGCCCTGACCGGTTAGGCTCAGTGGATAGGGTCACGGGGGGGTGGGGGCGTGTGCCTTGGTGGCGGGCACGTCCCCCGGAGGGAGGTGTGCAGGAGGCAGCTGATCCATGTGCCTTCCTCTCTCCTGGATGTTTCTAGCTTTCTGTCTCTCTCCCTTCCTCTCTGTAAAAAAAAAAAAAAATCAATAAAAAACAATATTAAAAAAAAAAAAAAAGAATGCACGCGGCAGAAATGGCGGAGTACCACCGCCTCCAGGATGTAGACCAGAAGGACTCTTCCACTCGTGGTGGACTGTCGGCTCTCGAACTTTAATGCGTTCCGGGAGGAAGGCCATGGAAGCGGTGGTTTGTTCCAACACTGAGTCTTTTCCTCAGTCTTTTCCTTCCCATTGGAAGGAACGTAGATGGGGTCAAGCTGTTCTGGACCCCCCAAAAGATTCCCTGGCTTCACCTTTCTTCTATTCCTAACCTTTCTCAGACGCGTCTAACGTGCTGTTCCATCTAGAAGCAAACATTTCTTACGTTTATTCAACCACACCCCCCCCCCACCTCACCAGTCCTACATGAATGTTTCATCTGTCACTGTTCCTTTACCCGAATCAGCCACAGGTGTCCTGCCTGCTCCACTGCCTGTCATATGGCTGTTTCTGTGAGTACCTCCCGACCCTTAGCCTCACCAGCGCTCTCAGTGGCTTCTGTTTTCAAACATCTATGTTTGTGGTTTCAGAGGGGGAGAGGGATGGGAAACATCAGGGATGGGAGAGAGTCGTGGATGGGCTGCCTCCCGCACGCCCCCTCCGAGGAATGGAGCCTGCACCCGGGCCTGTGCCCCGAGGGGGAATTAAACCAGGACCTTCCCGGTTCACGGGTTGATGCTCAGCCCCTGAGCCAGGCTGGCCGGGCAATGGCTTTTTTGATGTTTTAAAACGGTGCTGACCATCAGCTTCTCCGGCCACGAAAGCGGCATCCTCTCGCTTGTTCGTGTGTTGCCGGAGAGACGCACGCAGTCATGCTGAAGCGTCAGCATGAAAGGGCTGTCAGGCCGAAAAAGTTAGTTTTGTTACACAACCGAGACTTCTTTTTTTTTTTTCTTTCCTGCGAACAACCTGGCTGAGAACCGAATTGTCTGCGGTGGGAGATGTTTGAGAACAAAGGTTTGGCCGTATCTGTCTGACCCAGTGGCTCCCAACCTTTTTATTTTTTTTGGGGGGGGGGCATGCCCCACCTAAGCATCTCTGACACCCTGAGGCCCTCTCCTCCACGACACAGAATTCTTCTTATTCAAAAGGTGAGCTCCCCTTCACATGGAGGAGGCCTCAAAGCCCATGAACTTGGTCTAAACAAGCTGCCAAAGAACATGGTTATTGCTCTAACAAGTGTTGCTCAGTGGGTAGAGTGTCAGCCTGCGGACTGAAGGGTCCCGGGTTCGATTCCGGACAAGGGCATGGACCTTGGTTGTGGGCACATCCCCAGTAGGAGGTGTGCAGGAGGCGGCTGATCGATGTCTCTCTCTCATGGATGTTTCTAACTCTCTATCCCTCTCCCTTCTTCTCTGTGAAAAATCAATAAAATGTATTTTAAAAAAAGAAAAAGAAAAGAACATGGCATCCATGAAAAAGAACAACAAAAGGACGAAAGGACAATGGACGTACTGAGGAGGAAATCACTAGGAAATTGTTTTTAAAAAAACATAAGAATAATATGAAGGAATAGGAAAGAATAGCAAGTAAAGTTTCAAAACAAATCATCGGGAGCTGAGGTGCATAAATATGTCACCGTATATTTTTACAGACGGCCTATGAGGCCCCTGGAACCCTAAGAAATGCAAAACATTCACTGTGAATAACTCCTTCTCAAATCGCCCCCCCCCTTAAAAAGTCAAACTGCCCCCTCTCTGTAGGGCGGGTGCCCCACATTGGGAACCACTGGTCTAACCTGTTGATGTGATGACGTTCAAGAGGCACAGCCGCGCACTGGAATTGCCAGCTACCAGGTGCTGTATCCCAAGGAACGGAGCCAAGAAACACAGAGACCGCCTCAGGGCATGTATGTGCATGTGACGATAAAAGTCAAGCTGAAACTGGCGTGGCTCAGTGGATGGAGCAACGGCCCTCAGACTGAAAGGTCCCAGGTTCGATTCCAGTTAAGGGCATATACCTTGGTTGCGGGCACATCCCCAGTGGGGGGGCGTGTAGGAGGCGGCTGATCGATGTTTCTCTCTCATCAATGTTTCTAGCTCTCTATCCCTCTCCCTTCCTCTCTGTAAAAAATCAATAAAATATATATTTTAAGAAAGAGTAAAAGTCAGAAGATAGCCTCCGGCCGGTTCTGCTCAGTGGTTAGAGCATCTGCCTGCAGACCCCAGGGTCCTGGGTTCGATTCCTAGTCGAGGGCATGTACCTCGGTTGCAATAGGGTAGGGGCACATGTGGGAGGCAACCAATCGATGTGTCTCTCTCATGTCAAGGTTTTTCTCTGTCCCCCTCACCACCTCCCTTCCACTCCCTCTAGAAATCAATGGGGGGGGGGAGAAATATTCTCGGGTGAGGATTAGAGAGAAAAAGTCAAAGGACAGAGGGAAGGTTAATGAAATCAGAAGAGGATTACCAAATGCTCGAGCGGGAGAAGGGATGAGTCTAGTTGATAGAGGATTTATTTTTAATAAATGTGTCCTTTGGAGTTCGTCTCACAGTGTGATTTCTCGAGCGACCAGGATGTAAAGAGTATATTAATAAATACCTAAATAGCCTATTCTTTAAAAAAGAAAGAAAGAAAAGAACCAAAAGAAAATACCAGAGCCCTGGCTGGTGAGCTCAGTGGTTAGAGCCCCAACCCTTGAGCTGAAGGGTCCCAGGTTGGACTCCAGTCAAGGGCAGGCACCTGGATTGCAGGTGCGATCCCCAGCCCCATGCAGGAGGCAACCCATCGATGTGTCTCTCTCCCACTGGTGGTGTTTCTCTCTCTCTCTCTCTCTCTCTCTCTCTCTCTCTCTCTCTCCTCCCCCCCACGTCCCTTCCACCGCCTCTAAAAAAATAAAACCTCTGGAGAAACATCTTTGGGTGAGGATGAACACAACCACTCCGAGGATCAGGAGGGATAGCTAGGCTAAGGAGGGGTCCAATCTGAGGAGGGAGACACCCCAGCCCCCCACACCAGGAGCCCCCGCCCAGAGCCCCAGGACTAGGGCAAGAGGCATCCCCCCAACATCTGGCTGAAAAACTCAAAGGGGGTGTCCTCAGGGTAAGGTGGGGGGTGCTGCTGAAAACCCAGGCATCCTCTTAAAGGGCCTGAGCCCAGACTCCCGCCTCCCCAGATGCTCGCTCACCCGGGGCTCCAGCAAGCGACAGCAGCTCTCGGAGCCCCAGGGCCTTCTGGGGAGGAACCCAACTATCTTTTGTGGGGTGAGGGCTGGAGGGAGATGAAAGCTGTGGCCAGTGGCCTGGTCCTCGGCCTAGCCCTCTCCCCGGCAGGCCGGCAGGCTTAGGCAGGCCCCGCGTCCACCTCCTATCAGGCCACTCTACCAGGCGGGGCTATTGTTGCGCATCAAAGGACAGACAGATCAAAGGGCTTCCCAGATAAGAAAAAGCTGGAGGAATTCGTCACCCCCCAAACTGGGACAGGCAGGAAACGTCAACGACACTTCTTTCAGCCCAGCGGGTGCGGCTCGGGAGATTCAGCAGCGACCCGTGAACCTGGGGGGTCCTGGTTTGGCTCCCCTTCAGGGCACAGGCCCCACTTCCTGGAACATGACTCGGCCATAAAAAAAAAAGCCATAGCATAGTCCCATTCCCACCACATGGATGGGCTGGAGAGGGAGTTAAGCAAAGTGAAATAAGTCGGAGAAAGACAAATAGCATATGATCTCACGTACATGTGAAATTTTAAAAAGAGAGAGAGTGAAACAAACTCACAGCTACAGAGAACATACTGGTGGCTACCGGATAGGAGGGATGCCAGGGGACTGGAGAAAAATGGTAAAAGGGATTAAGAAGGACCCATGGGCCGAAACCGGTGTGGCTCAGTGGATAGAGCGTTGGCCTGTGGACTGAAAGGTCCCGGGTTCGATTCCAGTCAAGGGCATGTACCTTGGTTGCGGGCACATCCCCAGTGGGAGGTGTGCAGGAGGCGGCTGATCGATGTCTCTCTCTCATTGATGTTTCTAACTCTCTACTTGTCCCTTCCTCTCTATAAAAAAATCAATAATTTTTTTTTTAAAAAAAGAAGGACCAATGAGTAGTTACAGAATAGTCATGGAGTGTCAAGTACCGCACAGGGAATAGAGTAATAAGAATAGTGTGGCAACTAGGTCTGGGTGCCAGGTGGGTACTTGACTTATTTTGGTGGGGAAAGATTTTGTAAGTTATACCAACGTCTCACCACAGATACTGAACGCTGAGTGTGGTGAGAAATAAATAAATCAGATGAAGTACAGAGAGGGGGGTGCCCAATGGCATGCTCTGAAGGATAAAGGGAAACACGCTCCCCGGCCCCACAGAACCTCGGAAGAACCGGGACTGTCTGCGGCCCAGTGAGAGGCGCAGCTCTGAAAAGGCTCCACGTCGGGTCCTTCCATTCACACCACCTTCGGGAAAGCCGCTCCCAGAGAGACGGTATCTAGCCCCGTGGTGGTGCCGGAGCCGGCGGGAGCCGGATGACAGAACACTGGAAAGACAGGGGATGGGGACTGGGTTTTGAGCCCAGCCAGGGTGGCTCAGTGGTTGAGGGTGGACCCAGGAGGCCAGGATTCCTGGCCAGCTTTCTTGGTCAGTCCACAGTAAGTCCCGGACAAGAGGCAGAGGGTCAATCATGTTTCTCTGTCACTGAGGTTTTCTATCTATCCGTCTCCCTTCCTCTCTCAGAAAAAAAAAAAAATCAATAAAAAATTGTTTAGGGTGGCGACACCCTTATTCCCTGTGGCAGTCACAGTGGGATCGCCGGCATGTAGCACTCGTCAGCACCCCTCAAATGGCCACACGCCACCTGCCCAACCAACCACCAGCCGCCACAGGCAAGGCCAGCAAGAGCGTGGAAGGCCCTGTCCCCCTGAGGGGTGGGGACGGGAGGAAGATGGCTCCCCAGACAGAGGCGGAGGGGTCGTGCCTGTATTCGAGCCACGTTCTCTGCCCCAGACCGTGCCTCGGAGAAGTGCCCCCTCCCCTTTGACCTCCCCAATGCAAACTTGCACGCATCCCCCCACATGTGCCCCTACCCTGTTGCAACCGAGGTACCTGCCCTTGACTAGGAATCGAACCCACGACCCTGGGGTCTGCAGGCAGATGCTCTAACGTTACATAGGAGGCCGGATGTAAACATTCTAGGGGTGCGCACCGCCCCATCACTGCCCGCCAGGCCGCAGCCTCAGCTCCAGGGGTGAGAGGGTTAATGGTGGTGGAGGGAGCACAGACCCCCGGAAGCAGGGAGGGGTGCGGAGGTGGCAGTTCTTCACGCCCTCACCCCGGAGCCTCTAATTATATTCCGCGAAGCATCGCTCTTGCCTGCATCCCAATTCCCAGAAGCCCGGGGTATTTTAAACTGAGCTGACGTCCGAGTCCCAGCCCCAGCCCCCGGGGCCCACTCCGCAGCTGAGCCCGCGGGCGGGCGCCGCGAATAGGACGCGCGCCAGATTCGTGAGCAGCGCCCGGTGAAGTGTTTACCTCGGCCTCACGAAGTGGGAAATGGTTTATTAATAATCGTGACTATCCAGGAGCCGGGAGGCAAGGGAAAAGCGGGGGGCGGTGCAGGGAGGTGAGGACAATGCCCAGCCTCCTCCCCCCGCCTTTTCTGCCCTGGCCACCGTGCACCTGCCAGCCAGGGGTAAGGGGGGGGCGTGCAGGAGGGGACCAAACTCCCCCCGACCACGACCCCCGCCCCGCTCCGCAATGCAGCCCGGAGTCAGCTCCAGCTCCCCCAGACCCTCCCAGCGGCCCTGCGGCTGCAGAGACAGACAGATCAGGGAGCTGTGGGCTCAGAACCGCAGCCTCTCTGACCGATGGGTCCCACCCAAGCCCGCCTTGCATTCCCTAGGGCCCCAGTTTCAAGCTTGACGACTCCGGGGAAGGCGGCAGGTGTTTAATAAAAAATTGTCTTTCCGGTAGGCCGGTCGCCCTTGCCATCAAGAAAGACACCCCCCCTCCCACCCCCTGCTCCCCTCCAAAAAAGGAAATGCTGCACAGATAAGAGTTCATGGGGCTGGCCACCCCCCGATGGTGACCTCTCCTGGGAGATAATCATGTCCCGTGTCTTGGACGCCCTGTCCCGGCCCTGAGCTAGGCAATGCTTTGGAGTGTGGGACAGGTAATGTGGAAAAAAATAAAACAAAAAAAAAACAACCCACGGTTTTGTGGGTCACCTCACATGTCCGAGAGCAGGGCCTCCCGACGGCTCTGCCTTTTCATTTTATTTTTTTCCTTTTGGGCGGTTCTCGAGGTTTTCCCTTTGTTACTCACACTGACGGGGTGACCTTGGTCAGGGGACGCGAGGGAGGAGGGCGTGCTCTCCAGGTTACCAGATCGGGGTGTGGCTGTGTGCCCGCCGCCCCCGCCAGAGTCCAACCTCCAGTCACTGTAGGTTTCCAGGACCCCCTTTCTCACCTGTTGTCCGACTCCATCTGCCTTTTACTTCCACCTCTTAAACCACAGGTGACCAGGTAGGTCTTCTCCATTCGGCCACACCTGAACCGAAGCCCCGAAATGTTCCAGCCCAGAGGTTCACACCCACGGGGAGTGGGGGACCCTGGTTGGTGGGGGGGGGTAGGGTGGCTATAGGGATGGAGAGCCGATGAACAGAAAAGGCAGAAACACAGCCCCTGGGAGGGGCGGGGGGGGGCTGTCTGCATAGCAAACAGAATCGGAAAATGGCTGGTATGAATGAATGAATGAATCAAGGAGGGAAGGACGAAAGGAATGAATGACAGCCCCCGAGGAAGAGGTGACGGGTGAGGGGGGGGGCAGGCAGGGCATGAGCCCCGTGTGTCTCCCCACGATGCCTGCCCCCGCCTCGGCCGTGACCCTCACGGAAACACACACAATGGAGAACTTGCCGGGCATCAAAGAACAGGGCAAGGCCGGAAGCCCCCTCCTCTCCACGGGAGGGCTCACGGCTGGCCCCTCCCTCCCTCCCGCCCGCCCGCCCGCCTGCACCCCCTCCTTCCCAGCTGTCTGTCCACACGTTTGTTCTCAGAAACAAAGCTCTCACACACACACTGGCTTCCCCGAGAAGCCCCCTCCTCTGCAGTGGTCTCCGTGCCCCACTGACCGTCTGGGGGGGAGGGGGGTCCGGGCCGGGGGGGGGGTCAGGCATCCGAATGTTGGATTCGGCAGATGTGGGATGAGGACCACGGCAGCAGCCGGGGTGTCTGAAATCTGGGGGGGACGTGGGGGGCGGGGGTGCTGCCGGAATGATGCCTCGGCCATCTATTCCCTCGGACCTTGCAGAGACCCCCCCGTTCACGCTGCCACACGATTCAGTCCACTCTGTCCGGCCTCAGCTTAACTGACTTGGCTGTCCGCCTGCAGGGGACCTCCAGGGGTGTTGGTGTTATTATTATCACTGTCATTATTATTATTTTATTATTTTTATTATGAACCTCTAATTCCCGCACAGGCACCAGAGTTCCCTTCAGACACGGCAGGGGCCAATGAGCAAAGGAAGACAACGACGCCGGGCGCAGGCAGAGGGGCCGGGACACGCCTGGAATATAAAACAGACGGCGGGGGCTCTCCAGCGCACCGACGACGACAGCGGCACAGGCTGGAGGATCAGCAGAACAGAGAAAAGAGCAGAGCCCCCCTCCCCTCCACCCAGGCCCCGCCCCCGGCAATCTGCCTTCCCTGTGCAAGAGGAGGCAGAAAAAAAAAACATCCAGCACAAAGAGCCCCTCTCTGTAGACAAAGCCCCGCGTGGGGACCTGGGAGACACAAAGAGGACCCCCCCCTCTCTTGTCCCCTTTTCCCCAACACCGTGCCCCCGGCTGCCAGCAGCTGGGTCCCACCACCCACACCCTCTCCACACCTACACCCTGGACACCTCGTTCTGTGAAGCGCCCTGGTTTCCACAAGCACTCTGCACCCACTTGAGGGTGATTCGCGGGGGTGGGTGTCCGCCGAATCTCTTTCCCCGGGGGTCGGAGGGCGAGATGAAGTGGGTGAGCAAAACGGGGCACGTGTCTGAGGCGCAAGCATCGTTTCCAAAGCTACGGCCTTCCTGTCCTACTTCTTTAAAAAAATAATAATAATAAGTGTATATGTATTTGTACTGATTTCAGAGAGGAAGGGTGAGGGAGAGAGAGAGAAGCATCCAGGATGAGAGAGAACCAGGCATCGGCTTGCCTTCTGCACGGCCCCCACACTGCGGGATGGAGCCCACCACCGGGCCTGTGTCCCCCCCCCCTGACTTGGGAATCGAACCCGCAACCTTCCGGTGCAAGGGGACGGTGCTCAACCCACTGAGCACACAGGCCATGGTTTAATTCACCTGTCCAGACAAGGTAAACTTTCTTTTAAAAAAGTAAAAAAAAAAAAGCTCTAACCAGTGTGGCTCTGTGGATAGAGCGTCAGCCTACACACACTGAAGGGTCCCAGGGTCCATTCCGGTCAAGGGCATGGACTTTGGTTGCAGGCACATTCCCAGAATGTGCAGGAGGTAGCTGATCCATGTTTCTCTCTCCTCGATGTTTCTGACTCTCTATCCCTCTCTGTAAAAAAATCAATAAAATCTATTAAATAAATAAGTAAGTAAGTAAAAATAAAAGAAGGTAAAAAATAAAAATAAAATAAAAATAAAAATCCAGGTGATTGGCCATGTAAAAGCCATAAATCTCAATATAGAAAAATTTAAAAAAAAATTCTCCAGGTATGCAAAGAAAAAGGACGCTGAGACCCCAAAACCAGGAGAAAAGTCTGTACAAATACATAGGGACATGGGAGTGACAGAGAGGATAGGGTTTAGCAAATAAGTGAAAACCCATTTGACAGCTAGGGCCAAGGATTCAAAGAAAATGGGCACAGAATAGGAACAACAGAGGACATTCAAAAATTAAAAAAAAAATTAAATAAATGAAACGTGGAGAGCTGGGCGGTATCAGCAGTGAGGCGGACCCTGCCTCGGACAGGCCAAAGATTAACTGCCGCAGGGAAGAGAGAAGAATGCAAGACACTGCAAGGATAAACTATCCAAACACAGGACCAGAGGCGCAGAAGTAAACAGGGGGTTAGGGAACCAGGGCTGGGAAGATTACCGAAGGAATGAGAGGAAATATTTGCTGACCCTGTCTGTTGTGCAGTGATTTTCCACCACGTACAGGGAAAAATGGTGCCAGGCGGTCCCCAGAGGATGGGTCAGAGAAATGGGTGCTGGAAGCCTCGACCATCGTATTAGCCAATGCCACCCCCATCCAGAGTAATTTTGAAAAATACAGAACGGGAGTGAATGGGCAGAGGACTTGAAGAGACACTCTTCTAAGGAAGACATTGATGTGGCCACTGGGTACAGGAAAAGCTGCCTAGTTATCACCAATCATCAGAAAAACGCAAGTGAAATGCCACATCCTCGTCCTCGCCGGTGTGGCTCAGTGGATGGAGCATCGGCTTGTGGACTGAAAGGTCACAGGTTCCATTCCAGTCAAGGGCATGTACCTTGGTGGCAGGCACATCCCCAGTGCGGGGTGTGCAGGAGGCAGCTGATGGATGTTTCTCTCTCATCAATGTTTCTAAGTCTCTATCCCTCTTCCTTCCTCTCTCTCTAAAAAAAAAAAAAAATCAATAAAAAAATAAAAATAAATAAATATCACATCATAGTCCTACCTGGTTTGGCTCAGTGGACAGAGCGTTGGCCCACAAACTGAAGGGTCCCAGGTTGATTTGGGTCAAGGGCATGTACCTCAATTACAGGCTGGATCCCTGGCCCTCGTCAAAGAACATACTGAGGCACCCAACCCAGGTGTCTCTCCCACATTGATATTTCTCTCTCTTTGTCTCTCCCCGTCCCTTCCACTCTCTCTCTCTCAAAATCAATGGAGCCCGGCCGGCCGGGGTTGCTCAGTGGTTGAGTGCCAACCTAGGAACCATGAGACCAGGGTTTGATTCCTGGTCAGGGCACATGCTTAGGTTGCTGGCTCCATCCCCAGGGTGGGGCATGCAAGAGGCAGCCGATCAATGATTCTCTCTCATCATTGATATTTCTCTCTCTCTTTCTCCCTCCCTCCCTCCCTCCCTCCCTTCCGCTCTGACATAAAAAAAATATATACTTTAGAAAATAAATAAATAAAAATAAAAGTCAATGGGGAAAAAATAGCCTCAGGTGAGGATTAACAACGGAAAAAAAAGTGGGGGGGGGGAGAAAATGTCACATCACACCTGTAAGGACAGCTATTATCAAAAAGGCAAGAGACTTGAGAGATCTGTTAACCCTGCCGAGGACAAGGGACAAAGGGAGCCCTAGTTCCCTGCTTGGGGGGGGGGGGATGTACATTGATTCAGCTACTGTGAAAATCAGTATGGAGGTTCCTCAAAAACAACTGAAAAGAGCAGGACCACATGACCCAGCGATTCTATTTCGGGGGGGGGGGCGCGACTGGAATGATGCTTCATTTTTCCAAAGGAAAGGAAATTCCTATCGTGATGAGATCTCTACAACTCACTAGTCCATGGAAGGATGATCCACAACAGCCAAGACATGGGAGTGATCTAAGCGTATGGTGAATAACCCAGTCATCCTATCTAAGAAAGAGGGAATATGCTAATCGACTCTCACGCCCTCGCAAAGATGGCAG
Organism: Lasiurus cinereus; assembly: GCA_011751065.1. Taxonomy (NCBI): domain Eukaryota; kingdom Metazoa; phylum Chordata; class Mammalia; order Chiroptera; family Vespertilionidae; genus Lasiurus; species Lasiurus cinereus. Next base: position 137,282 of record JAAGEH010000243.1, read on the forward strand.
CGCCCACGGCCAATAAGGAGGGGAGGTGCTAATGGACTGTCACTTTGCCCTCAAAGATGGCAGTGGCACCCACAGCCACAAGATGGTGGTGCCCAGTCCCCTCAGCCCCCCAGCCGCCTGCTCAGGGCCCCCCAAGGCTCGGGTCACCAGAGGCGCCAGAGGCTTGTGCTGCGGGCAGTGGTAGCAGCAGAGGTGTGATGGGGGTGTCTCCTTCCCCTGATCACCAAGTTGCTTCCTGCCCCTGAGGGCTCCTAGACTGTGACAGGGGACCGGCTGGGCTGAGGGACCCTCTTTCCAGTGCATAAATTTTCATGTACGGGGCCTCTAGTTAATAAATAATAATACAGGAATAAACTGTGTTTTGGATACTCACAACTGTAAACCTACATTTGCATATATATATATATATATATATATATATATATATCTCCCTAATATCTAAAATTAGGGTGTTCCTATAAAACTTTTAGCCCTGCTGGCATGGCCCTATGCACCAGGAGGTCACAGTTCAATTCCCAGTCAGGACACATGCCCGGGTTGTGGCTCAGTCCCCAGTGGGAGGCATGCAGGAGGTAGCTAATCCACGATTCTCTCTCATCCTTGATGTTTCTCTCTCCCTTCTGCTCTGAAATCAATAAAAAACATTTTATTTAAAAAGTTTTTAGTCAGCAGATAAACAGAAATGGCATAAAATGAAGAAGCAATGACTGGTGGGTTTGTTTGTTTTTTGAAATTGATTTGAAAGGGAGAAAGAGAGAAACACATCCATGTGTTGTTCCACTTAGTAAAGCATCCGTGGGTTGCTTCTGGCATGTGTCCCGATTAGAGCTCGAACCCGCAACCACGGTGTGTCAGGGGGCGGCTCTGACCGCCTGAGCGATTCATTTATCCGAGGGACTATGCCTTTCCATGAGAAACTATTGATTTCCATGAGAAAAAAAAAAATGTCCAGGGTTCCCAGACTCTGAAAATAACCCACCCAACCATCCCAGGGATCACATAAAATCTGCCCTCACAGCCACACGTAGCCCGGGCAGGAATGCGCAACATAAACCGAGATAACGCCCAGATGTGCAGGCGCAGTTCTGAGAGCGGCGAGGGCTGCCCCTGGGCCTGGGAAGAGGTCTGCCTCGGCCGCTCTCAGCGCCTCTGCTTGTGGCCGCAGAGCAGCCCCGGACACTCTGTTGGCGTTTTTTGCCCTTTTTTGGGTAAAAGCGAAAAACCCTCTTGCACTTCCTGCGCTTGGGGAAAGTGGGCACTGATGCAGGCCTTCTGGGCAAAGGGAAGAGGCATCTGCCACGCTTCAAAGAGCGGGAGGTACCTGGTCAGACCAGGAGTACCCTTCGGCCGTAAAAGGAATGACATGCCCGTCAATGTATGACACCCCAGAGGATAAATGTTGGGGGGCCTATGCTGAGGGAAGTGACACGGCCAGAGAAAGACAAGGGCTGTGTGATCACACGGACCCCGGGAATCCAAAGAAATTTAAGTGTGTGTGTGTGTGTGTGTGTGTGTGTACATGCACGTGCATGCGTGTGTGACAGAATATTACTCAGCCATAAAAAAAGAAGGAAGTCTTACCATTTGGGACAACACGGATGGACCGAGAGAGTATGATGCCAAGTGGAATAAAGTCAGATGAAGAAAGAGAAATGCCCTATGACATAAACCAAAGAGAGACAGACTCCTCACACTGGAGGGAACAGACTGGGGGTTGTCAGATGGGACCGGGTTTGGGAGGTGGGTGACAAGGTAGAAGGATGGAGGGGTACAGATGGGTAGTTACAGGACAGTCATGGGGATTAAAAGCACAGCCTAGGGAAGAGAGTCAATAATATTGTGACAGCCATGACCGGTGTGGCTCAGTGGAAAGAGCATCAGCCTGCAGACTGAAGGGTCCCAGGTTTGATTCTGGTCAAGGGCACGTACCTTGGTGGCGGGCACAACCCCAGTAGGAGGTGTGCAGGAGGCAGCTGATCAATGTCTCTCTCTCTCTCTCTCGTGGATGTTTCTAACTCTCTATCCCTCTCTCTTCCGCTATGTAAAAAAAAAATCAATAAAATATATTTTTAAATAATAATAATAATAATAATAATAATAATAATGTGACAACTCTGCATGCTGCTAGGTGGGTGCTGGCAATATCGGGGGACCCGTCTGTAAAGTAGCTGATGATCTAACCACTTATGCCGTCCGCCTGAAGCTAACCCACCCTAACACCGAATGTCAACTGAAATTGAAAAGTGAAAATCATAAAAGATGGAGAGATAAAGAAAGAAATAATGAAACTAAAAATACACACACACACACACAAGAGAGAACAGACCGGAGTTTGCCATTACACAAGGTATGATGGGTAATTCAGGTTTCAAGTTCACCTGATGCCTTTTCGGTCATAAGGAGGGTCGTAGTTATGCCAACACGAAGCCAATCACTGCCTCTCAAATGGTTTTAAGGTGCTTCTGCTGTGTCTGGAAATTTTCTGGTCCAACACCTCAGCAATCACAGTGGGGAGAACCGCCCCCCTAGGTTTTGCCCTAAATTCCTGTTCGGCCTCACGGTGATTTCCAGATACACTTTCCAACTTGTATCCGAGGGTGGATCACAAGACCCCAAAGACGCTGATGGGCGGCTGGACAAAGAAGGGCTGGCACATGCCAGACACCATGGAATACGATGCAGCCGTGCAAAAGGTGGAGTGACCACTGCCCCAGGGATGGAACCCGGGCACAGCATGCTAAGCGCAAGAAGTCGGCTGGAACAAGAGAAGCAGCACGTGAGGTCACTCCCGTGTGGGGCATCACACAGGAGGCAGCAAATGATAGAAGCAGACCCACTCCTGGGCACGCACAACAGAATGGCGGCTACCCCGAGGGAAAGGGGGGCGGGGAGGAAGGGTGGACAGGGTAAAGGGGCCGCAGACATGGGGACAGGAGATTCGGTGTTGGGTGGTGGGCACGCATCATAGACCTGTAGGCTGACGCATATCATCGTGGTATTCGCCAATGTCACCCCAACACGGTAGAACCTCGTTTCCTGAGTGCCTCCCACCTCGAACAATTTGCCTCTCCATCGGACCTCCCTTTCATGTCGACAGGATCAGTCATGCATCTCTGGGGTGACAAACCATGGCGAGAATTCGCGAACATGAGTCAGTCTCCCACTGTTCAAATCTCAGGCTATCATGCTGTGAGTATTGTCGGGGGTTGTTGTTGGTTTGTTTTGGGGGAGGAGGGGGGAGGATGGTGTTGCTTTTTGTTGCTGCGTATAAGGGTTGTTAATTTTTTATACACATTTCCTTTCGTTTCTGTCAAATGTTCCGTTCCCTTTCACGTCCTTCTTGATTGTAAAGTGCTCACGTCTAGATGGAAGCATATAGTAGACGTGCAGTGTCTATAAGGAAGATGATCACAGGGAATCGTGTCATTGTGGGGGGAGTTGGAATGGACTCACTCCATGTACTTTCTTCCCAGCGGGACAAGATGGTTTGGTTTTCCGACGGCCTTCTGGAATCAATACAGCTTGAGAAACGAGGTTCCACTGGACAATTAATGATCACAAACAACCACACAAACATACACACAAAGGGGGTGCCTGGGCGAGGTCCAAGAGCCATCACCGGCCAGCTTGCCAGGGTCCTCTCCCAGGGGAGCCAGGAGGATGGGCCCATTTCCCGTGGCAGCGGAGTGTGAGAGCAGGTGGGAACTCCTACCCTCGAGAAAGCCCGTGGGAACCTCTGTGTGTGCGCCTGGGAAGAGGGGAAGAGGTGGGGGGGGGGTGTCCCGAGGGCCACTCATGGGTGTCCCGTTCTCATAACTAACCAAGAGGCCTGCAAAGGCCAGCTCTGCAGAGCACCCTCGGCCGTTTTCCATCAATCACGCCGCTGGAATAAACCGTCTTATCGGAGTGGTATGACGGGGTCCGAGACCTCCCTGCAAAACCGCTGCTTATCGAGGCAGGATATTCCAAGGGGTTTAAGGGATTATCTCCCCAGACCCGGCCCAGGGTGGGCCCTGAAGACATGTTTTTCTTGGAAATAGCTGTGGTTGAGCAACTGTGGGCCTGCTGGGTTGACCCTTTCCTGCACACCCCCTCTCTGGCAAATGGTAGGAATCCATCATTGCCATCATCAGAAAGCAAAAGGCCAAGAGTGAATACCAATTTTCCCCCATGAACACAGCAGCAGCAAAAAATACTTAACAAACCATGAGTACATTGAGTCCCAACATACGTTCAATGTCTAATCCTTGAGGACCAACTAGGATTTCCCCCTGGAGTATTATAAGGTTGGTGGCACGCTTGAAATGAACCAGTGGCACCCTCGCCGAGTTTGCTCAGTGGAGAGAGCACTGGCCTTCGGACGGAAGGGTCCTGGGTGTGATCCCAGCAAGGGCCAATGCCCGGGTTTCGGGCTTGATCCCCAGTAGGGTGGGTTAGGAAGCAGCCCATCAGTGATTCTCTGTCATCACTGATGTTTCTCTCTCTCTCTCTCTCTCTCTCTCTCTCTCTCTCTCTCCCCCCCCCTTTCCCTTCCTCTCTGAAACCCACAAACATGTTTTAAAAATGAACCAATGAAATGTACCAGATTTATATAATCAGTAAGAAAAATCATAGAACCATCTTAGTAAATGCAGAAAATCCATATAACTCAATCACAGCCATTTACGATAAGATTTGTCAAAAAAATATATATGCTATTAGAAGAGAGGTCTTCACGCTGATGTTTTTTAAAAAATCTATGAAACAACTACAAACAGCATCAAACTTACTGGAGGAAATATTGGACGCCTTCTGCTTCAGAAAAGAAACACAGCACGGACACTCTCTGTCACCACTTCTTGGTCAGTGTTGTATCCAGTGCCTAGTCACTGCAAGGAAGCAAAAAAAAAAACACAAATAAAAAACCAGGCAGGTTAGAATATAACAGGCAAAACTTCCTTTCTATGTAGATTAAACATGCATCTCTGTGAAGAAACTTAGTCTAAGAAATCTTAAAAAAAAAAAAAACACTATCAGATTTAGTAATGAGTATAGCAAGACTGCAAGATCCTATATCATAAAAGCCTAATAGGCAAATCATCCCCTTGACTGGGAGTTCGCCCAGGTAACCAGTTCAACTGCTCGCTATGATGCGCACTGACCACCAGGGGGCAGGGGCAATGGACCACAGAGGGATGGTGGAGCAGGTGAGTGGGTGGCTCCAGGCCAAGAGGGGTTCAAGAGTGGGGGCCTCACGGATTGCCACGCAGATATTTCTCCTAGTTATTTTTTTCCCAATGTGCATGAATTCGTGCACCAGGCCATTAGGTAAAAAAACATACAAAAATCACCTGGCCAGTGTCGTTTGGTTGAATGGGAGTCATCCATGCACCAAGAGGTTGCCGGTTCGATTCCTGGTCAGGGCACATGCCCAGGTTGCAGGCGCTCTCTCTCTCTCTCTCTCTCTCTCTCTCTCTCTCTCAAATCAATAAAAACATGTTTTAAAGAATAATATAGACAAAAATCCATTCTATAGCTATACCACTTACAGCTGAAAAGTATCATTTAACAGAGCATTCAGGATGCCATTTAAATATATGTTAGATATGTGTTATTGTAAACGCCACCTATTGTGTATGTCTGCGTGCGTTATTCAAGATAGCTGAAAACTTGCACCCGGTTTCTACGGGACATCACACTTTCTTTCCCTTCTTGGATTTTAACTTTGTCTTTTACTGTAACAAATAACACTGTGAGTAAACAGCCTGTCTGAGTCCCGTGAGTCGGTTTAAGTTAATCACTGGGCTTGAGGGACTCGTTTTTATAAACCTAGTTCTCACGTTGGTGCCAGAACTCTATACAATCCTGTATCACAAAGAGCTAATATGCTAATTAGACCAAACAGCAGAATGACCATTTGGACAACCTTCTGAACAACGCCCGGGCCGTGAGGGAAGCCCGGGTCGGGGTGCCTGCTGGTGGCCAGCGGGAATTTCGTGCATTGGGCCTCTAGCATTATCTATAAAATATTCGTAATAAGTTTATATAACAAAGCATGTGCAGTAGTTCCACGTTAAAAAACGACACCTTGTTGCTAGGATACGTGAAAGATAACTTCACCAAGCCCAGCCGGTGTGACTCAGGGATGGAGTGTCAACCCCTGAACCAAGAGGTCATGTCTGATTCCCCGTGAGCAGACATGAAGGACCAGGTTGCGGGCTCCATCCCCAGGAGGAGGTGCGCAGGAGGAGGCAGCCGATGGATGTTTCCATCTCCCTCTCCCTTCTCTCTCTCAAAAAAAAAAAAAATCGCCGGAACTGGTTTGGCTCAGTGGATAGAGTGTTGGCCTGTGAACTGAAAGGTGCCAGGTTCGATTCTGGCCGGGGGCATGTACCTTGGTTGCAGGCACATCTCCAGTGTGGGGCGTGCAGGAGGCAGCTGATCGATGTCTCTCTTTCTCGTCGATGTTTCTGACTTTCTATCCCTCTCCCTTCTTCTCTGTAAAAAATGAATAAAATATATTTTTTAAAAAATCAATTTAAAAAAAAACATTGAAAAGAAAAGATAACCTAAATAAGTTCATACACTGGAGACAGGTTGACTGAGTTGTCCGTGCTCTGAAACATCAACAGCTTCAATGAAATACAAAATAAATCCCAGCAGGGCGTTTGTCTTGGTAGACATGACCAAAGCTCCTTCTGAAATGTACGCGGAAATACTCCCATAGGTGAAGGAGGCGAATATTTTCCCTATTCGTCATTTTCTTTAAAAGATATGCAGTGAAGCCACGGTGAAGAGAGTTGGTTCCCAGCCTCGGGACAGACATGGAGATGAATGGATAAGGAAAAGAAACCCAGCCCGGCCGGCCTGGCTCCGTGGTTGACCACTGACCTATATCAGCCAGGCGGTCACCATTCCATTCCCAGGTCAGGGCACACGCCTGGGGCGCAGGCTCCATCCCCAGTGTGGGCCGGGCACGAGGCAGCCGATCCGTGATTCTCTCTCATCATTCATGTTACTCTCTTTCTCTCCTTCTCTCTCCTCTCCTCTCATGTCCTCTCTGAAATCAATACAAAAAAAAATAGATTAAAAAAAAAGAAAATAAATAAATCCAGCAATACGCCTACACTTCTCTGGTCAAAAGTGCCAAGTTAACTCATCTTGGAAGAACAGCCACAAACGAACCCCAAATATTTTTTCCCCACTGTCCACAAAGGGGACCCCGAAAAAAGTAAAACCTTGGCCCTAAAGGTGGGAGTGAAACCTATTCAGATGGTGAGGAGTCAGAGGAAGAAATCACCACCAGGCCGGGATCGAATACCACGGAACCCTACTTCCACCAGACGTCCACCGGCAGAACCAAGCCCAGCGGGGCGGCCCCCATAGCTGGAAGGCCACGCGTGCCTCCGGCTCCAGATTCCTGGCCAACCCTCCCTGCACATGGTGCCGTCTCTTCTCGCATTGCACCGGCCCGGTCCCGCTGCGGCCCCAGCCACGCCGACTTCACAGACAGCCCTGCCTACCAGCTTTCATGGGGAGAGCCTCGGTGTTCTAAATGCAATCGGGTCTGCCTCCTAAAAAATACACCCCACGTCCCGGATGCAGAACGCGACGTGACCTTACTTATTGAAAAAACAGGGGTGTTTTTTTTTTTTTTGCTGATGAGGTCAAGTTCAATATTGGGGGTTCAGATCATCCTGGGTTGAGAGGGCTCGGGGATTCCAAGTACTTGTGTGCTTCTGTGAGAGAGGGGACCGAGGGTCACATGCAGAGAAAAGAAAGCAGAGGTTGGGGACCGCCAGCCGCCAGCCCAGGAAACGCAGGGATGGCTCACAGTGACCGGAAGTGGGGAGACAGGCTTGGGGATAGGGGTCTCCCCGACAGCCGTCAGGGGGACACAGGCCTGCTGGCACCTTGCTTTGGGATGGTTGCCCTCCAGCACTGTAAGGGGACAAATGTCTGTTGTTTCTGCAATCTTTTTAAAAACATTATATATTTTTTTTATTGAGCTCAGAGAGGAAGGGAGAGGGAGAGACATAAACATCCATGATGAGAGGGAACCGTGGATGAGCTGCCTCCTGCAGGACCCACGCTCTGGAAATGGACCCCCACCCCCTAACCAGGCATGTTCCATGATTAGGGAATGGAACCACGGCCTCCTGGTTCCTAGGTCAATGCTCAACCACCGAGTCAGGCCAACGGGGCCTGTGTGTCATCGTTTTCTGGTTTGTTTTGCAGGGTATCTGGGGATGCATCATCTCTTCATTCCTGAAATTTCTAATTTCATTCACTTGATTAGCTGTAAGTTTGCCAACTTTATCAATCTTTCTAAAGAATTCGTAAGATACCATCCCACAAAGAAAAAGACAAGATGCCACCCAATGTAGCTCCACCGGTGAGTTTTGTAAAACTTAAGGAAGATTTTTTTCATATCAACCCTACCAAAAACTCTCATTAGAAAGGAAGGGTGGAACATTTCCCAACTTACGTTTTTTTGTATTAGGATTATGATCCTGATAACAATATGAAAGACAAGGCATTACAGCGGAACTTCAAACTAATTTCCTCACGAGCACAGATATAAAACTTAATAAAATATTAGCATAATAAATCCGGCAACTGTACAAAAATATAATAAATGAGGATCTGGTGAGGATTTTGCAAGTTAGGTCTAATATTAAAAAGTCAATCCATATAATTCATCATATTTACAGACTAAAGGGAAGGGATTATATAATCATCTCAAGAGATGTAGAAAGGTCATTTGGCAAAATTCAAACCATCCTGGCTTGATAAAATTTCTCATCAAACTCGGAACGGAAAAAAAAAGAACTCCCTCAAACTAATAAAAGGCGTCTAAGATAAACCTACAGCTAGAATTACACTTCATGATAAAAGGCTGGATGCTCTTTTAATACCTTCAAGAATTAAGAGCAGGAAGTCCATGTTCACCATTTCTATTCAATATGATCCTGGAAGTTCTAGCTATGGCAAAAGGTCAGAATTTTTTTTAAAAATCTACCTTTATTCCTTTACATATTAGGAAGGAATATTTATTTATTTATATATACATATACATGACGTGTATTATATATAAAGGAATGAAGCTGCATTTATTCACAGACACCATGATCATGTATGTAGCAAGTTTTATGGAAACGACTTATAACTACACTTGATTTTAGCCAAAAGACTGAGAAGTGATTAAAAAAAACTGCTTATAAATAATAAGTTCACTTAGCAAAGTTGTAGAACACAGGATTCACGGGATGAACTCAACAGAATGGACAGAACAGAGAAAAATACCCAGGAACTTGATGACAGGACAATAGAAATGATCCGATCTAACCACAGAGAGCAACTAGACTTTAAAAGATAAACAGAGCCTCAGAGAGCGATGGTTCTATAATAAAAGATCTAACCCATGCATCTTTGGAGTGCCCGAAGGTGACGGGGAAGACGAGGAGGACAAAAAACGAAGGAATGGCTGATTCCCATATATCTGTGAGAGTGTGTGATTATTTTTCTTTCTTTCTCGGATTGGCTTGTTTTGCTGAGCCTACCCATCTCCACTGTGCCAACGGACCCACCGATTTTTTTAAAAATCCACTTCTCAACTGAGGGGCTCCTGGGCTGTTTCCTGATGGTGGCCACTGTCCATGGGAATCTAATCATTAAAATGAACTGACAGGCAAAATGGAAACAGAGGCATGGGTCTGTGGAACAGACCAACAGCTGTCAGGGAAGAGGGAAGGGGGACTGGAAGAGAAGAGGTAAAGGGATCAGCCAAAATATATATATATATTTCCTATTTTGTTTCTATTTTGTCCGTTTGTTTTAATTATTAGATTCCTATGGACAGTGGCCAAGATCTGTTGCATCCATAGCCCATGGATGTTGACAACAGTGCGGTGATGCCCAGAGGGAAGGGGCTGGGTTGAGGGGGGCCGAAGCAGGGGTGGGGGTGGGAAATGGGGACATCTGCACTATAACAAAAATAAAGTTTAAAAAATATTTTGTTCAAACAGACTGCCAAACTACAGCGGGAAGGTGAGGGAGAGGTGGGGAGATAAGAGATCCACCGAAGGACTTGTGTGCATGCATGTAAGCAGAACCAAGGGATGCAAGACACTGGGGGGTGAGGGCATGCCTGGGAGGGGGATGGGCAATGGGAAGATATGTACACATGTAATAACATGAATAAAAAATTAAAAAAATAAAATAAGATGTTCACATAAAAAATATTTTGTGGGTGGGGAGAACAGGAGAGGGCTGGAGGAGACTAGTGGGGGGGTGGGGGAGGAGGACCTATGTAATATTTTCAACAATGAAAATTAAAAGAAAAAAATATTTTAATGGAAGAGAAGAGAAGGGAAGGGAAACGGAGAAACATCAACGTGAGAGAGAAGGGAAATGGCTTTCTTTTTTTTAAATATATTTTATTGATTTTTCAGAGAGGAAGGGAGAGGGATAGAGAGTTAGAAACATCGATCAGCTGCCTCCTGCACACCCCACACTGGAGATGTGCCCGCAAGCAAGGTACAGGCCCCTGACCAGAATCGAACCCGGGACCCTTCAGTCCGCAGGCTGACGCTCTATCCACTGAGCCACACCGGTCTCGGCGGAAATGGCTTTCTTTTGCCAACATTAGAGAAAGTTTTTGTGGTCTGGATAAAAGATCAAAACCACCACCACATTCCCACAGGCCACAGCCCGAGTCAGAGCAAGGCCCAGCTCCTCCCGTCTTGTGGAGAAGGAGGGGGACGAGGGAGCGGCAGAGGGAAGTGTGAAGCCACAGCAGTTGGCTGGCGAGGTTGGCAGAAAGGAGCCGTCTCCGTAAATGCCAGGGAGGGCAGCAAGTGCCAGTGCAGGAGCCTCAGCAGCTGGCCTGGCAGATCCAGCCCAGATTCTCCCTGAAAGGCAGCTGCACGAAGCCACAGGCTTCCGCCGGCCACGGGGTCTCACTGGCCGAGCACAGGCCTCTGAACCTGGAGGTCCCGGTTAGATTCCCAGCCAGGGTCTCATTCCCAAGCCCGGGGTGCAGACTGGATCCCCAGGACGGGGGTGGGGGCAGGAGGAGGCAGCCGATCAAGGATCCTCTCTCATCCTTGATGTTTCTCTCTCTCTCTTCCTCTCTGAAATCAATAAAAATGTTTTAAAAAAAAAACATATAAAATTAAAGCCAAGACCGGTTTGGCTCAGTGGACTGAAAGGTCCCAGGTTTGATTCCGGTCGGGGGCATGTACCTTGGTGGTGGGCACATCTCCAGTGTGGGGAGTGCAGGAGGCGGCTGATCGATGTCTCTCTCTCATCGATGTTTCTGACTTTCTATCCCTCTCCCTTCCTCTCTGTAAAAAAATCAATAAAATATATATTTTTAAAAAAACATATAAAATTTAAAAAAAATGTGCCATAGCTGGTTTGGTTCAGTGGATAGAGCAAATCGGCCTGTAGACCAAAGGGTCCAGGGTTCGATTCTGGCCAAGGGTATATCGATTCTTGGTTGTCGGCTTCTCACCAGCCCAGGCTCCGCCATGTGCAGGAGGCAACCAATGGATACGTTCCTCTCACGTCGCTACTGCTCAGTGTCTTTCCCTCTCTCTCTCTCTCCCACTCTCTCTCTAAAAACCAACGGAAAGATATCCTCGGGTGAGGAGTAAAAATAAGTTGTCATAATATTGTAATATCTAGGTGGGTGCTGAAAAGATCAGCAGGAACACTCTGTACAATAGAGGATCGTCTAGCTGCTGTCGTGTACGCCTGAGACTGATACAAGATAATATTGAATGTAAACTGTAATTTGGGAAGGAAGAAAAAATAAAATAAACATGAGCGAGGCTCCCTGTATTCTTTCTGCCTCTGCTCCACAGAGAAAACGACACATTCCGGCTGACAACACATCGCTTTGCTACACGGTTTTACGGGATATTTGGAGCCTGGTTTTGAGAGCGGCTCCTCGGGAAACAGGATCCCTTTCAGCGCAGGATGGCTCATTGACCAGGTGCGCGGCCCTCCCCAGCCCAAGAGCCCTGAGTGACACGTACAACAAGATGAAACATTTTTTTCCACACCCACCCGCTCACCCAACATCCTCTCCACCGCCCCCAGACCAAGGAGTCATTTTGACATTGGAGTCGTGCTCTCACCTCTCCGCACAGGCCCGAAACCATTCTCAGCGGCTGTTAACTCACAAGGGGCTGGCCTCGCCCTCGCTGTAGATTTCCCAGAAATCTCTGAGAGGCCTGCAAACGCCCAACGAGCAGCATCTGGCTTCGGGATGCCTCGCCACCTCTTGCAAGTGGTTCCAGGTGGGGAATAGGCAACAGCTGACCTGGGCTTCCACCAGAGCCTCACCCAAGAGGCCCAGAAGCAGCAACCCACCTGGTGATGGGGCTTCAGGCCACACCCCGGCCCCACCCCATTAGCTGGGAAATGACACACCCACAGTCCATGCGGTCAGCCCCTTCATAACAGCTCACCCTCTGTCATCAGAGCCAGTGCTCACAGCTGTCAGCCTGGGGGGTCAATTCCCCACCCACTGGCCTGCCAACAGATATCAAGGCTCACCTCCATCAGGAGGGCTCACACAGTCTGAGAGAGAGAGAGAGAGAGAGAGAGAGAGAGAGAGAGAGAATAATTTAAGGGACTGCTCACTAATCAAGTACAGTGGTACCTCAAGATACGAGTTTAATTCGTTCCATCACCTTGAGGCGTGGGAAACTATGAGACGCTCGAGTCGCGGTAAACTGGTGGGTCGTGTGCAGCTGGCCGATCCGCACGCGATGACTCCTATCTCAAATGTTGCTCGTATTTCAAAGCAAAAATCGCTCACTTGATGGCTCATATCTCAAAAATCTCATATGTTAGGGCACTCATATCTCGAGGTGCCACTGTATGCCAATATTCACATCACAAGGATGCTAGAAGGAGAAGAGAGAGAGCAAGGAATTGAAAACCTATTTGAAGAAATAATGATGGGAAAAAAAATCTCCCTATCCTGGCAAAGGAAATAGACAAGTCCGGGAAGCGCAGGGAGTCCCAAACAACACGAACCCTAAGAGGCCACACCTGACACCTTGTCATGAAAATGCCAAAGGTCAGAGACAAAGAGAGAATATCTTCACAGCGGCAAGAGAAAAGCAGCTAGTTCTGGACCAGGGAGCTCCCATATGACTGCCGGCTGACTTCTCCCCAGAAACCTTGCCCGCCAGGTGGGATGGATGAAAAGCAAGGACCTAGCACCCAAGATGAGTCCACCCAGTGAAGCTATTGTTTGGAATGGGAAGAGGAATGACCTTCCCAAACAAGCAGCAGCTAGTGGAGTTCATCATCACCAGACCGATATCACAGGAAATGTTAGAGGGATTTCTTTAAGAGGGTGGGGGGGGATTTTTTTGTTAATATGAATAATAAATGGCAAAAACCACAGACCTATCAATAACGACTCTGCATGTAAATGGGTTACCTGCGCCAATCAGACAGATGGATGGTTTCCAGGTGGGAAGGGAGTGGAGGGCTGGGTGAAAAGCGTGAAGGGGTGAAGGGATTAAGAAGTACAAATTGATAGTTAAAACATAGCCACAGGGAGTAAAGTACAGCATAGAGAATATAATAAAAATACAAACACAGTATTATATTATGTTTTAATAACTACATATGGTGGATAGTAGGTAGACTTCTTGGGCGTATCACATAGTCAGATATAGATAGATAGATAGATAGATAGATAGATAGATAGATAGATAGATA
>JAAGEH010000243.1:151019-203722 GCA_011751065.1 Lasiurus cinereus
ATAGATAGATAGATAGATAGATAGATAGATAGATAGATAGATAGATAGATATAGATATAGATATAAAACCACTATGTACATCTGAAACTAATATAATATTGAATGTCAACTGAAATCGAAAAAAATAAAAAAATAAGAATATGTAAAAAAAATTTTTTTTGTGATTGTAGGGAAACTTTAACCAAGAAAAGGCCATAAGCCCTAGGTTTGGCTCAGTGGCATCAGCCTGGGGACGAAAGGGTCCTGGGTTTGATTCTGGTCAAGGGCACATACCCAGTTGTGGACTCCATCCCCAGGAAGGGGCCTGCAAGGAGGCAGCTGATCCATGATTCTCTCTCATCATTGATGTTTCTATCTATTTCTCCCTCTCCCTTCCTCTCTAACATCAATAAAAAAAATATTTTAAAAAATACAAAGAAAAGGACATAAAAATATGAGGATGCAGCCGTAGGAACTTGTTGTGTCTCAGCTTCACATATTTGTTGGGGGCAGCCGGTGAGGGGAGCTGAGAAGTCGGGGGAGCTGGTGGTGGATCTTGGGGTCACATCTCAGAGACAATGTCTGGAAGCTTCTACTTTGCAGTTGTGGGCCACTATGATAAATAGCCTGGAGGTTGGGGACGGAGGAAGACTGAGGATACTCAAGAGCATGAAAGCCTATAACGGTGGATTGGGGGGCGGGACAAAGAACTCCCTCCATCCCTGCCAACAAACAACAGCACAACCATGAGAGCTGAAAGGAACAGAGCAGATCTCCATCGCTGCCGAGTCCACTCATCAGGTGCTCCCGGGGACTGTGAGAACGAGTAAGCGATGTAGAATCAAGAGGACATGGACGGCGTTGCTCCCAATGACACACACACACACACACACACACACACACACACACACACACCGTAAAACGGAGAGGAGTAGAACCTGGCTCATTATTCAAGGAAGGCGAAGGTTCTACTTCATACTCTTCCAATGTAAGAACAACGTCTAGCCGAAACCGGTTTGGCTCGGTGGGTAGAGCATCGGCCTGCGGACTGAAAGGTCCCAGGATGGATTCCGGTCAAGGGCATGTACCTGGGTGGCGGGCACATCCCCAGTGGGGGACGAGCAAGAAGCAGCTTATCGATGTCTCTCTCATCGATGTTTCTAACTCTCCATCCCTCTCCCTTCCGCTCTGTAAAAAATCAATAAAATATATTTTAAAAAAAGAAGAAGAAAGAAAGAACGTCTATTCCTTAAGTGGAACACGAGCTCACGTCGCTGTCAGGGGTTCTCATGTCTTGATCTGTGATGCGATGATACACAATAATGATGTTACACAACAGCGATGCAAGTAATGTCTTGAGAATGATTCAATCACACACAATACGTTGGAAAGCAGAGGACACTGTAACCACATTTTTACTCTTTTCTCCCCTGACACTCTCCCAGAAAGTTTATTGGTGAGTAACATGCGTCAAAAAAAATAGGGGGTACAGGGGATACCAACCTAGGCCCGGACCTTCCACATCCCTTAAAACCACCCTGAAGAATTGGAAGCAACCTGAATGTCTAACCACAGGACACCACAATTAATTGAATAATGGAGACCATGTGGCGCAGAGGGAAGAATGATTAGGGGCTCTCCAGCACTTGGGAAAAGGCTCGTGAAATTATTGCGAGGTGAAAATCAGCATATAAATTATACAGAGTAATCATTTCAACTACTTGAAATACCTTTTTTTTTCCCAGATGCAAAAAAAAAAAAAAGGACTAACCAGGATATTACAACATGTATGAAGAGTGTGGCATTAAAATTCATTTGATGAGGGAGATAGAATAATGGGCGGGGATGAGAAGAGAGGGGAAGAAAATCAGTCCTCGGGCAATGAGTGGAAACCGTTGCCAGGGAGACCGGTTACTAGGCTGAAATCGTGTAAATGGGAATTGATGAAATTCTACACCAAGGCAGAGGCTGGGGAGATTAAAAAAAAAAAAGAAAAGAAAAGAAAAGGAAATATCAAGGCCATTATTTTTTGTCAAAGAAAACTCATATCATAAAGGAGGAAGACTTATTTGTCTTCCAGGAAAAAAAAAACACACAAGAGGGGGAAAAAAAAGTCCCGCGGCCGGTCTGAGGGTTAGAATATACTAGAAGGGTGACATTAAGTGGAGTTCGTTAATGGCTTCATCAGGAGCGGCCGCTGCCTCTTGTCACCTTCTCAGGCAGCCGCTGCGGCTGTTCCCATCGCTCTCGCAGTTTTGAAGAGGAGATGATGAGGGTGGAGAGAGCTAAGTGTCTTGTTCTATATGGCACTCGATCTTTTCCACCAGACAGCGAACTACATGCTCAGTGCCTGGACAAGGAGGGGGGATATACAGACCTGGACCAAGCCTGAAAAACTAACTTTCTTCCTTCCTTCCTTCCTTTCTTTCCCTCTTCTCCCTTTTTCTCCTCCTTTCTCCTCTTCTTCCTCCTCCTCCTCTTCCGTTTTCTTCTTCACCTTATTTCT
Organism: Lasiurus cinereus; assembly: GCA_011751065.1. NCBI lineage: Eukaryota > Metazoa > Chordata > Mammalia > Chiroptera > Vespertilionidae > Lasiurus > Lasiurus cinereus. The sequence goes on from JAAGEH010000243.1 coordinate 153,505, forward strand.
AGAATCCTTGCTCCTCTCCATGCTTGTGACTTTGCTCTTCTGGGGATGGGGTTTTGCCGTATTTGCCTCTCGGGGCAAGGTGCACCGTTAACAGGTGTACAGAATGAAGACGTAGGAATTGTCTCCCAAATTATTCGAGTAAAAAAAGAAAAGGGAGTCAGGTTCACCCTTCAGGTATTTGCTGGGGGTGGGTGAGGGGAGCTGAGACGTCGGAGGAGCTGGTGGTGGAGCTAAGGGACTATCAAAATGAGCAGCAACCTCTGAACCAGGAGGTCAGGGTTCAATTCCCAGTCAGGGCACATGTCCAGGTTGCACGCTCGATTCCCAGTGTGGGGCGTGCAGGAGGCAGCTGATCCATGGTTCTCTCTCATCAGTAATATTTCTGTCTCTCTCTCCATCTTCCTTCCTCTATTATATCAATTACACACACACACTAGAAGCCCTGAGCACGAATCCGTGTGCCAATAGCTCTCTGCCCACTGCCCCACCCTCCTGTAGCTCCCTCTGCACCCCACACCCCCTCATAGCTTGCTTCCCTGCCCCTCCTGTAGCTCTCCACCACCTGCTTGTAGTTTGCAGCCTCTCCCCTCCTGCTGATCTGTGATCTGGTCGTTACAGCAGTTGGTCATACGCTTCAACGGGGTAATGACCGTTTGCATATTACATCTTTATTAGATCTTCATTATATAGGATGGATATATATATATATATATATATATATATATAGTCTTTTCCGGCGTATAAGATGACTTTTTAACCCAGGAAAATCTCAAAAGTCTCAAAAGTCGGGCGTCGTCTTATACGCCCGGTATCATCTTATAGGGCGGGTATGTCCCAAACTCTCTATTTTAACTGGAAAAGTTGGGGTCGTCTTATACGCCGGAAAACATGGTACATATGATATACGATCTCTTTTCCACGGGGAGAAGCACAAGCCTCTGGCCCTCCTTCTGGTTCATACCTCGGGGGACCCTGGCAGCAGAGAGAGCAAACCCTGGGAAGGTGCCAACGAGGCAACCTGAGGAAGAGCACAGGGCAGAGGACTGCGCTGCAGTGAGACGTGTGCGAGGCACCGTCAGCGGGAAGAGACAGAGAGAGGAACACAATTCGCCCCCAAGCACACACGGCAGTGACTGGCCCGGGAGAACTCTCCCAGGTTCCAAGCGGGTGCGTTAGAGCCCATGGGTTATAAGAATGTTCTGCCTCTGTTCCGTGGTATTCAGGTCTCGCCACAAAAATCTGCACTAGATGTAGGAGTGACGCAGAGCCCCAGGAACTGATTTGCTACCTTTCATGCCCTCGCTCGGGGACCAGCGTCGAAGCACTGACTTGGTCTCCAGGAGAACCCAGGACTCCACCTGTGTCCTTGACTTGATCATCTTGTCACAGCTGCTCAGGTGTTTGTTCTTTTGATCTTCTCCTGAGTCACTAGCCAAGGTCCTTTCCCCAGGATAATGCCGCTCACGGTGTGCGTAACCGGTGTGATTCTACATCCACGTGGAGAGTACAGTGCAGGGAAGGCCGGGCAGTAGGAGAAATCACAACAGGAGGCTGATTTTGATTTTCCACTTCTGTGCTAAATAAGAAACAGTGATACAATGAACAAGCAAAAAATAAAAACTGAGAGATCATCTGCCCTTCATGTGGTCAACAGGTAGTTCAGATCCTGACCTTATCGATAAGTAAAAGGCAAAAACAAACAAACAAACAAGGACATCCCTTCTCAAAGTAATTTAGAGAAGCAACTATTAACTCAGAGAGACATTCATTGTAAGGGGGCTTAGACTCATTGGTATAAAATATAATTATCTTTAGAAGATCAGTTAGCAGTAGACAGTGTTAATGTATGTGAGAGAAATCAATATTAATGGCATACTGGTAGACTTCAAACTTATGGAATGTATATGAAAGCAAATGTATATGAACAAATAAAATATAACTTATATTCTTTAATACAGCAATTCCATTTCCAAAATATGTAAATTAAATATTCAAAAATGAGAACGTCTGTTGTGTCAATTAATACTAATAAAAATGGAAAAATATTCTTAAATGTCTATCTATAAGGAATGTTTTAAATATTCTATGCCTAGTGAACATAAGATGTTGAGCCTTCCTTAAAAAGGTGTTGGCATGGAAATACATTTTCAACATTACAAGTAATATAAACATACATATTATTCCATTTTTTTCTACAGTATATACATGTGCAACACCATTGCAAATATATAAACTAAATTGTGGTTATAATGAAATATGGAATTGTTGGAGTGTTTTCTCTTTACACACATCTATGTTGTCATTGTAAGTTACACTTCATTTTAATATATTTTAAATTTCTGTTTATTTTATTATTTATTGACTTTTTGAGAGAGAGAGAGAGAGAGATCAATTTATTATTCTACTTATTTACGCATTCATTGATTGACTCTTGTAAGTGCTTTGACTAGAGATCGAATCCAAAACCTTGGAGTATCAGGATGACAGTTCACCCAACTGAGCTACCTTGGCCAGGGCAATATACCTTAAATCTTTAAGTATGAAACAATATTGTACTTTGAAAAAACTAAACCATAAACACTGAAAATGAGCAAAGACAGAAAAATTAGAAATATAAGACAATTGTCTGACTTTCCAAATAATTAAACAAATTCAGAGTGATATATTGCTCCCATATATCCAATGGTCAGGGATGAAAAAATAAGTACTACTGCAATGTTGATGAGAAAACATACTATCTTTTGCACCCCTGGAAATGGACGAGGCAAACCCTCGCAAGTTCACTGAAAAATGCCTTACTTTTTCTTGAGTTTCCACATTGAGGAATCAGTATGAAACAAACAATAAGAGACCAGACAATAACTTCTTTCTTTTTTTTTAATATATATTTTTATTGGTTTCGGGGAGGATGGGAGAGGGAAGGAAGAGAGAGAATCACTGGTCGGCTGCCTCCTGCACGCCCACTACTATGGATCGAGCTGGCGCCCGAAGTATTATGTGTCTTTGACGGGGGACCCTTTCATCTGCAGGACAATCCTCTATTCCTGAGCCAAACTGGCAAGGGCACAAGAGGTATTTTCATACCTTCTTGGGATGATAGGGGCGCTTACCCTGCTTCAACCTAGGGTTACCCCTGTCCTGTACCTGAGATAAGGTTATCTTTTCCAGAGAAAACTCTTTAAGTACAGTATCTGGCCTGCACGGTGACATTTTTGCTTACCCGTTCACCAGCTGTCACGAGGATCAGGTTCCTGCTGTGGAACTTTGCTCGGGGGCAGAAATGGGAACTTTGTTTTTCAAAGGAAAGGTCATCGCGCATTTCTGACCCGTCATGCAGTTCCTTGATGGGGCGGAGTAGCAGCCCACACTTGTTCTACACCCCCCACCCCCCGCCCCACGCCACCTTGAACCAGAAGGTGAAGACACATCATCTCCTGATGTTTCTCTCTCCCTCTCCCTTCCTCACTGGACTCAATACAAATATATTGCAGAAAATAAATAAATTGTACCCTACAGCTAATGACTTCTGTGTCTATCAGAAAAAAAAGGAGAAGACTATTCCAGCTACACAGGCTCAGGGGGTGGACGGGGGGGACGGGGAGAGGAGGGTGGGGCAGGCATGGAAATATCTCCAAGTTTAAAGATGGAGGTGGAGACTGGAGTTGCTTGGCCGCACGCCAGAGAATGTCTCCAGAATCTGGGAGAGGCACGGAAGGATTCTCCCCGAAAGCCCTCTGTGGGAGTCTGGCCATGCCAACACCTCGGTCCCAGATTTACCCTGACAGAAGGAGGAGAGGAGAAGCTGTTATTTCAAGCCGCCCACTCGGCTAACTTGTTATAACGGCGCTAAGAAACTGATGTGGGGGAACCCTAGGTTGTTGGCAAAACAATTCATGTGCTGCCTACCCTCCTCCGCCCGCCCGACCGAGGATGAGAAAAAAAGTCACGTGACCATCTCCATCGGTTCAGACAGAGCGTCTGACACATCCACGGATGGTGAAGACTTTCAGCCAAGTGGATAGAGAAGGCATGGACCTCAGAGGGATACAGAGTCCCTATGGCAGGCCCCCCCAGCTGACATCATACTCAAGGGAGAAAAGCTGAGAGTTATTCTTGTAAGACCAGAATGCCCACTGTCACTACTATTAATTCAGTACAATATTGAGAGCCCTCGCCACGGGCAGGAGGCAAAAGTTTAAGATGGTTAAGAAGAAGTGAGTTCAGCAAAGCAGCAGGGTACCAAATTCACATACAGACATCAACCACGTTTCTGTACATGAATAATGCATAAGCAGACGGGGGGGAAAAATGGAGAAAACATCCCCATTTACAATTGCCTCAAAAAGAATGAAACACCTAGGAGTCGATGTAACCTAGGAGGTGAAATACCTGTACTATTCTGAAAAACTACTAAATGCTGAACAATGAAGTGAACATAAATACATGAACGGATGTTCCATGGATGGGAAGACTAAAATATCCTTACAAATGTCCACACTGCCCAACACAATCTACAGACTCCATGCAGTTTCTATCGAAACACCAATGGCATTCTCTCAGAATCATAAATAATAACAATATTAATGATCCTAAAATGTATACGGAACTAAAAAAAAAAAAAAAAGGACCCTGAACTGCCAAAGCAATCTCGAGGAAGAAGAACAAAGTGGGGTGAATCACGCGTTCTGATTTCAACCTGTACCACCACGCTACAGGCTCGTACCGAAACGGCGTGGTGCTGGCCCCGAAACAGAGAGCGGTGGGATGGAAACTTGAACAGCAGATCAGCAAATTCCAACCATCTGTGGAAGGAAAAAAAAAAGGAAAGAATTTGTGCAAGCCACACTTGAACCCCGGGGTCTGCTGGAAGAGGATTTAGCTTCCAGAAGTGTTGACGATGAAGCAACCTATTTAGATACGTCCCATAAATAGATCTGGAGCGGGAAATCATATGACCAGCTGGTAACGGGCTTAGGAGGCCTGGGCCTGTGGGTCCTCTCTGCTTGTTACTTATTTCCCCCCCCCCCCCCCACAATGGTTCTCAAATAGTGTAGGGATATGGTGGCCTTTTGGATTTTCTTCCACTTGATGTTTCTTTTCTCCGTGTCTGGAGGGCATTTACACGTGTGCTGATGGGGACAGAGGATTTCACCTCGATGGTGTGCACCACGCTTTCACCCAATGAAAATTTATCCCCCCTCCCCTCGTGCCAGGAGGGGTCCCTTTGAAGAATCCCCCCTCTAGGCACTCCCTCTGGGTGACGTGATTGACTTTCTTCACCTCCCAAACGTCGATCCCCTCTCTTCTCTGCCACAACATCGGGTCTCCTTCGCAGGATGCATTGCAAAAAAAAAAAAAAAATTATTTGTTAAGAACATCCCATTTCTAGGAGACATAGGTAATACTTCAGTCAAGAATTAAAAAAAAAAAAGAATGTCCCATGTCTAGGTGTTGTTTTTTTTTTTTAATAGTGTATTTTTCTTTTTACATTTTTATCCATTTCAGAGAGGAAGGGAGAGGGACAGAGAGGAACATCCAGGCTGAGAAAGAATCAGGGAGGGGCTGCCTCCTGCACAAGCCCCAACCTGGGGATGACACCCCACCACCCAGGCAGGTGCCCTCAACGGGGACCGAACCTGACCTCCTGGTTCCTTAGGTCGAGCCCAACCACTGAGCCACCCCAGCAGAGCTCAGTCAGCGGATGGACTGCATGCGGCGAAGGGATGGCTCATTGGTTTGTTTGCTGAGGGGACTTTTCCTTTACAACTTTTTAATTTTTTTTCACAATCCGTTCCCCTCACTGTGGAGGGCAGAGACCCCCTCCCTCCTCGCTGTAGCCAGGAACCACGGCAGCAGCGTGGGCCACGAGCCGCTGCTTTCCCTTCACGCCACCGAGTGCTGGGAAAGGTCTCTTATCCGCCTGCCATCTTATCTCCGCGTCCCAGTGACCTTTCTGAAGATCAGTCCCTCCGTGCAGGCAGAGCAGCTGCCTGTGGGTCTGGGTGGGTCAGTCCTTGGGCCAGGCCTGCTCCATGTCCCCCACCCCACCCCGCTCCCCTGAGGGACACCGGAGAGGCCGAGGTGGAGTCCCCTCCCTGGCCTCGTTTCTTCCTTTTCTAGCAGAAATGGGGGGACAGGCTGCCAAACAGCGACTCCTCTCCGAGGAGCTCCTTCCAGCCCTGCTGGGGCGGCCCGGTGGCTGACCACCCGACCTGTGGATGAACCAGGAGGTCCCTGTGCAACTCCCACCCAGGCTCCGTATCATCCCACAGGATGCAGGAGGCGGCCAATCGACGATTCTCTCTCTCCTCGTTGATGCTGCTCGTTCTTTCTCCTTCTCCCTTTCCTTTCTGAAATCAATAAAAAAAATATATACGTTCTCTGAAATCAATAAGAGATATACATTTGCTTTTTTTAAAAAAAACAACACATGAGCTTCCTCCAGGCATATGACCGACGTTGCTCAATAGCTGCTAATAAGCACATTCCTGCGAGCGCTCTTTCTCAATCCTCGGGCCTGTCTTTGGGGCCAGGAGGGGGGCTCCGAGGTGGGGGCTGCAGCCTGCAGCCTGGGTGGACAGGAGGGAGCCAGCAGGAGTCACATGTCATGCGGGATAGGGGAAGCAGGGTGGGGGGTGGGTGGGTGGGGATCCTGGGCCTCTGTGCTGGGAGCCTGCAGCGCTGTCCACTGGAGTCTCTGGGGGTGACCCTCCTCCTCTACCCCCCACTTTCCCCTGGTCACTATGGAAGCCAGCGCTGGGACAAGGTTTCTCCTGGCCCCCAAGCCTGCCCCAACCAGCCCATCCACAGCTGTGTGATCTGTTTCACATTTTATATACAGTTGGAGGCAACCCCCCCACCCCACCCCCAAACCCGTCCTGCCCCCCAAAGACCTGCCCCCCAAAGACTTCGTTTACAATGTCTCCACGGGCTTCCTGCCTCCCTGGAGCTTGATGGACAGACTCCCCCTGGAAAGAGTAACCCCTGTTTCTGAGTTTGATTGGCAGGTGTTTCTGCAAAAAAAACAGCCGCTGGCCCCCCTGAGATGACTCATTTTCCATATCCAATGGGGGGGGTGGACTTGGGAGAACCCCAGCCAACCCCATTTCTCGCCGGGGCTCCAGACCCCCAAACTTGACCTGGAGTTAAACAAGTCGCAGAAGGCCCTGGCCGGGTGGCTCAGCTGGGGAGAGCGTGGTCCAGATAAACACCACGGTGGCAGGTTTCGATCCCGGGGTCGGGGCACGTAGACAAGAATCCACGAATGGACGCGAAATGACCCATTAATCTTGCTCTCGCTCTCAAAAAAAAAAAAAGTTTTTTTTCTAAGGAAGTTGTGTTTGCCTTCTTTCCCACCGGCCAGAGGTCTGCCATCTCACCGCAGCAGGGACTTTTATAACTTTGCAATTGTGTATATATATACGTACATCTGCAAGACATGTAGGAATTATCCTGGGGAAGGGGCATGTTAGGAGACCCTATCGGAGGAACTGGGGTGGGGATGGGCCCCCCTAAAAGTGATCCCAGCAGGAAAATCTAAAGAGAAACTGTGGAAACACCCCCCACACACACCGGTCCCCGCAAGTCAACCTACTCAAGAGAGAAAAAAAATAGAGAAACAAGAAATGGGATTCAAGAAATAAAGAGAGAGTTCTAGAAATGCCCAGACAATAGTGGATACAAGCTTTGGGTGTCAAAGGACAATAACCAGACACAGATGGCATATTTTATTATTTTTTCCTTTTTTATTTTTGTCAATTTCTTTGTTTTTTTGTGGCATATTTAATTGGTTTATTTTAGAGAGAGAAAGAGAGAGAGTGAGAGAGGAAGAGGGAGGCATAGAGAGAGAGAAGCACCATCGATTGGCTGCCTCCTGCATGCCCCCCCACACACCGCAGAAAAATTGAGGCTGCAACCCGGGGCATGTGCCCTGAGACCAGAGGAATCAAACCAGTGGCCTCTTGGTTCCTGGGTGGACGCTCTGCCGCTGAGCTACCCCGGCGGGGCCACGGTGGCCTATTTCATCGGCCCTGGCTGGTGTGGCTCAGTGGATAGAGCGTCATCCTGCAGCCTGAGAGATCCCCTGCTCGATTCCCGGGCCAGGGCACCTGTTAGGGTTGCAGGCTGGATCCCCAGGAGGGTCCGTGCGGGAGTCAGCCAATGTGATTCTCTCTCATCATTGATGTTTCTCTCTCTTCCCCTCTCTGAAATCAATAAAAAATATATTAAAAAAAAAAAAGAAGGGAAACTTTCAGCTTGAAGAAGCGCAGGAAGGACGGAAAACCCAACACTGGCTCACACCAGGAACGGATGCTTCCCTCCGGGGTCGGGGGTGGTGGGGTCTCAGCTTTGTTTTACCCATGGCACCGTTGTTTTTATAAAATGCCAAAAAATAAAATAAAATAAAAATAAATTAGAAAACGCAGCCACCACCAGCAGGCTGCCTCTCCCGCCCATCACGTCAGCAGCGCGCGGGGCCAGATACCATCTCGGTGCCACCAGGCCTGAACACACATTCCGGGCGTGGCTGGCGCGCTGGGACCAGCCTGGCGCCTCCGTCAGGAGGTGGAGGTGACCTTTCCCCGTGAACCCGGGGCGGGCGAAGGTCAGGGGAGGAAAGGTGCTGGGCAAAAAAAAAAAAAAAAAAAAACCGGGGAGGAAAAGGTATCGTCCAAGTTTCGGGGGAGTCCACTCGGCGATCTTGGGAGGATGGGGGCCCTTTAATGGGGAGGAGGAGGAGGAGGACGGGGAGAGAATAAATAAATAAATAAAATCAAAATGACCCCAGGGACGTGGAAAACAAGCAAACAAAAAACAAAACAAGCTGAGACCGGTGTGGCTCAGTGGACAGAGCGCCGGCCTGCAGGCTGAGGGGTCCCGGGTTCGATTCCGGTCGGGGGCACATACACTGGTGGCGGGCACATCTCCACTGTGGGGCATGCAGGAGGCGGCTGATCGATGTCTCTCTCTCATCGATGTTTCTGACTTTCTATCTCTCTCCCTCCCTCTCTGTGAAAAATCAATAAAAAAAAAAACCAAGGGCTAACCCGCTGGCCCAGGCTGCCCAGTGGTCAGCGTGCGGGTTCCCCCCTATTTTTTGGGGGGGGAGGACACACACACCATCCAGAGCTGCAGGCTGGAGGTCAGGTGCCTGCTGGGAGGCAATCCATCCAGGCGCTTCTCTCTGATCCATGTTCCCATGATCCTCTCTCTCTCTCTCTTCACCCAACCCTTCCATTCGCTCTAAAAAAAAAAAAGGGTGAAATATCGCCGGGTGATGATGATAAAAATGAATGAATGAATGAATGAATGAATAACTAAATAAATAAATAAAATCAAAATGACCCCAGGGACGTGGAAAGCAAACAAAAAAACCAAGGGCTAGCCCGCTGGCCCGGGTTTCCCAGTGGTTAGCGTGCGGGTTCCCCTTTTATTTTGGGGGGGGGGGACACACACCATCCAGGGCTGCAGGCTGGAGGTCAGGTGCCTGCTGGAGGCAACCCACCCAGGCGCTTCTCTCGTGTCCATGTCCCTCTTCTCTCTCTCCACCCAACCCTTCCATTCGCTCTAAAAAAAAAAAATCAAGGGTGAAATATCGCCGGGTGATGATGATAAAAATGAATGAATGAATAAATAAATAAATAAATAAATAAAATCAAAATGACCCCAGGGACGTGGGAAACAAACAAAAAAAACAAGGGCTAGCCCACTGGCCCGGCTGCCCAGTGGTCAGCGTGCGGGTTCCCCTTATTTTTTGGGGGGGAGGGGGACACACACACCATCCAGAGCTGCAGGCTGGAGGTCAGGTGCCCGCTGGGAGGCAATCCATCCAGGTGCTTCTCTCTCGTCCATGTTCCCATGATCCTCTCTCTCTCTCTCCCTCTCCACCCAACCCTTCCACTCGCTCTAAAAAAAAAAATCAAATCAAGGGGGAAAATATCACCGGGGGATGATGGAAAAATAAAATAAAATTAAAATAAATAAATATTTTTTTTAAAAAAATCAATTTTTTTTTTTATGGAATGAATATGCGCCGGCAGGGTCCCATAAAAGACACAATCAAATCGGGGACTTGAGCGAACACGCCACCCAGGTCACCCCGGCAAGTCCCCATTGGGCCCGTGGGTGGGTGGACGACATTCCGTATTTCTTTCTTTAAAAAAAAACAAACAAAAAACACGTTTATTGGCTGGTTTGAGAGGGAAAGAGGGCGGTGGGTGGTGTCCACGTGCGTTTGCCTCCTTCGCTGGAGTCGCGCGCCGGGGCCCCGGGCTCGAACCCGCCACCAGGAGCGTCGCGCATGCGCGGCCGAGGCCGCCATGTTGTTTGGCTTTTGCTTGCGTGACTCCTGACGGGCCGGACAGCCCTGTCCCTGTCCCCCCCTGTCTCGCCATTGCTTCCTCCCGTTCAGTCACCCACTCAGGGACTCGACGGGGTGAGCCTGGTCTCGGGGGGGGGGGTCCCCCTGACCGACCGACCGACCGAGCGACCGACCGACCGACCCGCCCTGTGGAGACACACCTTTCCCCCTCAGCGGCGGCGTCACGTCGCTCGCACCTTCAGGGTCCAGACCCTGTGGGGGTGACCCCTCTCTCGGGTGGGTCACTCAGCGTGAAACGACGACGACGCCGCCGGCGGCGGCCATGCCTCCTCCTCACACTCGCGTCCCCCTCGACGCCTTACCTCGTCCCTGTCCACCTGCAGCGGCGGCAGCGGCGGCGTCTCCCTCCCTGGCTCCGCGCGAGGGCTCACGGGACACTTGGTGGTGGGGGGGGTCGATGAGGGGGGTCCTGGCTGCTCTCCATATTCCAGGGGGTCAGGGTCGGGGGCGCCCCGGCCTCCTCAGGGAGCGGGAGGCGGCGGAGGGGCCTTCGCCACGTTCCCGCCCCGTCGGGCGCGACGCCCCGCCCCTCCCCCCCCCACCCCCGCCGCGGCAGCTGGAAAGCCGGGCACGCGGCCGCGCCTGCGCAGTTCCCTCCTCCCTTTCCTTCCCCCGCGGGCCCCCAGCTCCCGCCCCGTCGGGCGCCGCGCGCCACGCCCCCCAGCAGCTGGCACCGCCGCGGGGGCGGGGCTGGCTGGCGGGGGCGCGCGCGCGTACGCCTGCGCCGTGGGCCCGCCCCGCCCCCCGGCGGCGGCCCGGCCCCGCCCCCCGGCCCGCCGCTACAGGAAGGCGCCGCGCGCGCAGCGACGCGCACTTCCTCTCCAGGCGCCCGTCTGCGAGGGGAGGAGAGGAGAGGCTCGACGAGCTTCGCCCGAGCTTCGCCGCCGGCCGGACCCGCGGAGGCTTCCGCCGCCCCTTGCCCGCCCGCAGCGCACGACATGTCGGAAGCAAGTAAGCCGGGGCGCGAGCCCACCGCGGCCGCACGCCCTGGGGTTCCCGAGGGGTCCCCCCCGGCGCCCGCGCCCCAGGCCGCGGGGCCCGACAGCCCTCCCTCAGGTCCCCGCGACGCGTCCGCGCCGCCGCCGCCGTCGTCGCCGCCACCGCCGCCGCCGCCACCGCCGGCAGCAGCAGCAGCAGCGCCCGCCGCCGCCTGGACCGACGACGCAGCCCCGAAGCAGCAGCAGGAGGAGGACGAGCAGCCGCAGCAGGAGGAGGACGAGCAGCAGCAGCAGGAGGAGGACGAGCAGCAGCAGCCGCAGCAAGAGGAGGAGGATGGCTGCGCCCCCCGAGCCGCCGCCGCCGCCGCCGCCGCTGCCCCGCCGCCGCCGCCACCACCTCCACCTCCACCTCCACCGCCGCCGCCACCACCGGGCCCCGCGCCGCCGCCCACCGCGGCGCAGCTGGTGCAGAAGGCGCACGAGCTCATGTGGTACGTGCTGGTCAAGGACCAGCGGCGCATGGTGCTCTGGTTCCCGGACATGGTGCGCGACGTGCTGGGCGGCTACAAGAAGTGGTGCCGCGGCATCCTGCGCCGCACCAGCCTGCTGCTGGCGCGCGTGTTCGGCCTGCACCTGCGCCTCACCAGCCTGCACACGATGGAGTTCGCGCTGGTGCAGGCGCTGGAGCCCGCCGAGCTGGAGCGCGCGGCGCTGGGCGGCCGCATGCCCATGATGGGCCTGCTGCTCATGGTGCTCAGCCTCATCTACGTGAAAGGGCGCGGGGCCCGCGAGAGCGCCGTGTGGCACGTGCTGCGCATCCTCGGGCTGCGGCCCTGGAAGCGGCACGCCACCTTCGCCGACGTGCGCCGGCTGCTGACCGAGGAGCTGGTGCAGCAGAACTACCTGCGGTACCAGCGCGCGCCGCGCACCGAGCCGCCCGAGTTCGAGTTCTTCTGGGGCCCGCGGGCCACGCGCGAGATCACCAAGCTGCAGATCATGGAGTACCTGGCCCGCGTGTTCAAGAAGGACCCCCAGGCCTGGCCCTCGCGCTACCGGGAGGCGCTGGAGGAGGCGCGGGCCCGGCGCGCGGCCGCGCCCCCGACCCCCTGTCCTCGCAACAGCTTCTCCGAGGACTAGGCTTGGTGGAGGGGGGTCCTCGGAGGAAGAGGGAGGAGGAGGCAGAGAGTCAGCGTGCCCCCCTCTTTCTCTCTCTCTGTGTCCCCAATGGCTGTCCCCTTCTCTCGCCAGGCTGGTGGGAGCTGCAGGAAGAGGAGGAGGAGGTGGTGGTGGAGTAGAGGGGGGTGTGGGTAGGAAGAGGCCTGTATAATCTGCAAAAGGGGGGCTCCCCTGGCAGTATTTCACGCGTGACACGCTTTTTTTTTGTTGTTATTATTAAGTTTCCCGCTTTTTATACACACCTTTTTCTTCTCTTTGCAATGCCACGTTGTATACCTGATTTTTTTAAGGCCTCTTTCCAAGAGAAAGTTGTAGTGGGTAGGATTTGGGGGGGTGGGGGCGGGGACGGGGCGGGGGTTCCCCCTGCATGTCTGCTTTCGATGATTATTATAAGGATCATAACCTCGCTGTTGGTGCTTTTTTCGGCTTCTGTGCTGCCTTTCTTGAAAAATTTTGTGTTTTTCTTCTAATTCTTCTCCCTTTTGTATCAGAGAACGTGCTAAACAAACAAAAAATCATACACACACACGCACAGAGGAAAAAAATAAACAAGGACGCACACATTGAGAAGTTTTCCATCGTGAGGCTCTGTCGATGGGGGCGGAGGACGTGGTGGTGGTGTGAATTGGAGTGGACTGTGCCCCCAGGAGGGTTGGGACTGATGAGAAGGACTCCATCTGCAAAAAAAAAAAAGGAAGAGAAAGCAAGCTGGCCTCTTCAAAGCCGAGAGAGGAAAAGTCGAGGTTCCAATGACCGCTTCGGCTGGATGGCTGGCTGGCGACCTCGCCGTGGGCACAGATGGGCATCTGGGAGGGCGCAGGCGGCATGGCCTGCCGTGGACTGGACTGGTCTCTGTCTCAATGTGGGCGCTTGGCACCGTTGTTTACTAAAAACCCGAGTTACACACCCTCACCCCTGAGTTAAACTTTAAACAAAAAAAAAAGTAAAATTCTTTTCTGGAGAAAAGTGTGCTTTTTTTTATCTTTTCCGCGGCCACAGGCAGGCGGGCGGGTTGGGGTTGGGTTGGGGGTTGGGTGGGGTTGGGGGAAACGGCCGGTTTACAAGGGGGCGCAGATGACAGCTGTTTCCGTAGGGATGGGACAGGCAGGAAAACGCATGGTTACTCATAAACAGGGTGAACTTTTATAGTTTTAGGGGTTTTGAGTGTGTGTGTGTGTGTGTGTGTGTGTTTTAATGCAACACACACATTCAGCGCTTAGGCCGATACCGAACGGTGTATACAGAAAGGAGGTATACAGAAAGCAGAAATGCTCCTCAAAGTCCCGAGAAGCAGCAGTGATTGATGTGGAGGATCAGTTCCCTTTCTGTGGCCGCTGAAACAGCACTTGCCTTTTTTTTTTTCTTTTTTTTTTTTTCTAACCCTCACAGCAGCCTTTGGCTCCCGGAAGGAATGTCAGGAACTAAGCTGGTATTTTTAACTTCCCCGAGATGGTCAAGTTTAACGAGAGGAGGGTTTGGGCCCACTCGGGAGGAGCCCAGAGCCTCCACCGTTCCTCACCTGCCTGCAGCTGCCCCCCGTGCCCCGTCCCTGTCCCTTTATTCCTTAAAATTCCACGGTAGAGTCTCTACTCTGAGTTCTGTGCCCCCAAATGCATGTACACACATGCACACACACACATGTACACACACATGCACACACACACACATGTACACACATGCACACGGCTAAGGGATCCGCCCATTAATCTTTCAGAGAGAGAGAGCACTCCTCTTGCGGTTGTACAAATTAAGAGACTGGGTTCCGGGGAGATGAGTGGGCCTCATCAAGTCACACTCAGATTGGAAACTTGGCCCGCCCTTGAAGGGCCGGGGGGGAAGGAGCCAGAAGAACCCTCCTCCCACCCGCTGTGGGACTTTGGGGGAGTGAGGTGGGGTGGAGTGAGGGTGGGAGTCGTGCCTGTTCGGACATCTGTGGCCTTAGCAGTTCTTGAATTGCCAAGCGCCCCGAGGGAGTCTTCGGAGGGTGGAGTGGGGTGAGGGTGGGGTGGGAGATAAACCCAGGCAGACTGCAGTCTTGCAAACCCAGGCAGATTTCAGTCTTGCAAACCCAGGAAGATTGCAGTCTTGTGGGCGGGTGGGTCGGGGAGAGAGGAACGGGCCCTCCATAAGACCAGAAATCCTTCCAGAAGGCTGGAAAAGTCCGTGTAGGAAGCGTACAGCTACAGCCACTCCCGGGGTGTGGGGGGGGAGGTAGGGGGACAGTCACCACTCAGACACGCGTGTGCGTTTCAGAGATTTATTTTTAAATTTGTCTCGCGTGTCCTGCACCAACAACGCTCCTAACCAGCCCCTCGGAGTAGCAGCTGTGACTCTCTGGTCCAAGCTGTTCTGGGGAGGAACATAGACACTAAACAGGAGGATGTATTGGGGTGAGGGGGTCCGATGCTGCTTTGCCAGCTAGGATTACCCACACGTAAAATGGGGGTGCCCAACAGGTGGGTGAGGGCGGGTGCTAAAAGGTGGACTTCCTGTGGTCTCCCTGGGACGTCCCCCGGGGGTGGGTGGGAGACACATTTCGGCAAAAAAAACGCCAGCAGCAGGGACCTGACGTGGATGGCCCCTCTCGCCCAGAGCCCAGGCTGGTGCATAGGAAATTTAGAATTGTGACAGATTTTTTTTTAAATATATTTTTATTGATTTTTTTTTTTTACAGAGAGGAAGGGAGAGGGATAGAGAGTTAGAAACATCAATGAGAGAGAGACATCAATCAGCCGCCTCCTGCACGCCCCCCACTGGCGATGTGCCCGTCACCCAGGTACATGCCCTTGCCCGGAATTGAACCCGGGACCCTTCAGTCCGCAGGCTGACGCTCTATCCACTGAGCCAAACCGCTCTCAGCTGTGACAGATATTTTTACAGCCAGTGTGGCTCAATGGTTGAGCATCAGCCTATGAAGCAAGAGGTCACAGTTCAATTCCCAGTAGGGCACCTGCCCAGGTGGCAGGCTGGATCCCCAGGGTGGGGGCCCTGCAGGAGGCGGCCGACCCCTGATGCTCTTCATCATGGGTGTTGCTAACTCTCCCTCTCCCTTCCTTTCAAAATAAACTTCCAAAGAATGAAAACCCCTCGCTCTTGGGATTTAAAGTGACAGCGCCATCCAGGAGGCTCCGTACCTGGGGCGGGACCTGGGCTACCCCCCGTGGCAGGCTGGGCGGGTTTTGCAAGGCCCTCGGACTGGATTCCAGGTGCAGTTCTTTCTTTCAAACCCGGTCCCTGGGCAGCCAGGCCCCCAACGCCCCAGGAGCGCCCTGTGTGGGGGCTCCCGCTCCTCCAGGCTCTGCGTGAGAGGTGGCGAGAACCCCACCGCTGCCCCAGGCCCCTGGACGCAGGGACAGGGCCCTCTGGAGGAGGACGGGGTCCTGAGGAGCCAGGAGCCTACCCTCCCCAGGACGTCTCAGGGGCAGGGCTGCTGGGCTGCTGTCCTCGACCGCGAGAGACGTGCCAGGTGTGCGCTGACTTCCTTCCCATCCTGTCCTGCGGGTGAGCAGCTTGGGGCTCAGGAAAAAGAACAGGGTCTCCGGTTTTTCTCCTGCTTCTC
Source organism: Lasiurus cinereus (assembly GCA_011751065.1). Lineage (NCBI taxonomy): Eukaryota > Metazoa > Chordata > Mammalia > Chiroptera > Vespertilionidae > Lasiurus > Lasiurus cinereus. The sequence goes on from JAAGEH010000243.1 coordinate 169,559, forward strand.
CTCCCCCTCCTTCCTTCCTCCTCCTCCCCCTCCTTCCTCTTTCCCCCTCCTCCCCCTCCTCTTCCTCCTCCTCCTTCTCTTCCCTCTTCTTCCTCCTCCTCCACTTCTTCCTCCTCCCCCTCCTTCCTCTTTCCCCCTCCTCCCCCTCCTCTTCCTCCTCCTCCTTCTCTTCTTCCTCTTCCTCTTCCCCCTTTCTCCTCCTTCCTCCTCCTCTTCCTTCTCTTCCCTCTCTTCCTCTTCTTCCTCCTCCTCCTCCTCTTCCCCCTCCTTCTTCTTCCTCCTCCTCCTTGTTCCTCTTCTTCCTCCTCCTCTTCCTCCTCCTCTTCTTCTTCCTCCTCCCCCTCCTCCTCCTCCTCCTCCTCTTCTTTTTGGTCAGATTTTCATTCGAGGCTCCATTCAACGGTTGGAGGGTCTGGCAAATATTTCCCAAACGGTGGTGCTCCGTGTATCTATGAGTTCTCAGTTTTATTCACCCTCACCGGAGGAGATTTTCCCTTTGCTCTTTTAGAGAGTGGAAAGGAGGGGGGAAGGCAGAGGGAGAGGGAGAAAGGGTAGAGAGACACGGTCCACATGGATCAGTTGCCTTACCCCCCCCCGCACCAAGTACCTGCCCTAACCATTGAGCCACACTGGCCAGGGCCTCTGTGTTTGTGCTGAATTCCACTTGGAAGCCAGATGAAACCCTGTCTCTCTGACTTATCTCACTCAGCACAACGCCCTGCCCGCTCCTCCACGCCGCCACTCAGGGCCGGGTTTCCTCTCCGTGGCGCTGAATCGCGCGCACATGCCTCTCTCTGCGTGACTCCACCCGTTCCTCTGGGAGGTGGCCTCTCTGTCTCAGCTAGGACAAGCAACGCTGCACCGCGTGACCAGAGCTGCAGACATCTCCCTGAAACCGTGACGCTGTTCCCTGTGGCGAGGTGTCCAGGAGCAGAATGGCTGGACGGACAGTATGGTGTGGTTTGGTTTGTAATTTTTTTTTTTTTGAGGAATCTCCATGCTGTTTCCCATTGTGGCTCCATCCACAAACATTCTCACCCACCGTTCACCCGGGTTCCCTTTTGTCCCCGTCCTTGGCAATGCTTATTTCTTGACCTTTTTTATTTTTATAATAGCCACTCGAACAGGTGTGAGGTCATTGTTTTAAAGATATTTTCTTTATTGGTTTCAGAGAGGAAAGGAGAAGGAGAGAGAGATAGAAACATCCATGATGAGAGAGAATCATGGAATGGCTGCCTCCTGCATGCCCCCCACTGGGGATTGAGCCCACCATCCAGGCCTGTGCTCTTGGCCGGAATCGAACCCGGGACCCTTCAGTCTGCAGACTGATGCTCTATCCACTGAGCCAAGCCGGCCAGGGCAAAGTCATTGTTTTAAAGGAGAAATATGGCAGCCCAGCTGGTGTGGCTCAGTGGATTGAGCAGCGTCCCCTCCACCAAGAGGTCACTGGTTCGATTCCCGATCAGGGCACATGCTTGGGTTTCAGGCTCAATCCCCAGTGAGGGGCAGGGGAGCTGGGGAGACATGCGGGTGTGTATAGGGGAGGCCAGCTGATCCTTTCTCTGACATCAATAAAGACTTTTTTTAATATATTTTATGGATTTTTTACAGAGAGGAAGAGAGAGAGATACAAAGTCAGAAACATCGATGAGAGAGAGACATCGATCAGCCGCCTCCTGCATGCCCCACAGTGGAGATGTGCTCGCAAGCAAGGTACATGCCCCCGACCAGAATCGAACCTGGGACCTTTCAGTCTGCAAGCCGACACTCTATCCACTGAGCCAAACCGGTTTCGGCAAGACATTTTTTTAAAAAATAAAATAAGTTGCAATCGCATGGATGGAGCTAAGCAAAGTAATCCAGTCAGAAAAAGAGAAGTGTTACCACATGATCTCACTCACAGGTGGAATCTAATGAACAAAATAAACATGAACAAAACAGATCAAGCGGAAACCGGTGTGGCTCAGTGGATAGAGTGTCGGCCTGCAGACTGAAAGGTCCCAGGTTCGATTCTGGTCAAGGGCATGTATCTTGGTAGTGGGCACATCCCCGGTGGGGGGTGAGCAGGAGGCGGCTGATTGATGTTTCTCTCTCATCAATGTTTCTGACTATCCTTCTCCCTTCCTCTCTGTAAAAAATCAATAAAACATATTAAAAAAAAAACAGATCCAGAGACATAGGATCAGACTATGGAATGGTAGAAGGAAGACAGAGGTGGGCAGGTAGGAACATGTATGCATAGATGCATGACCCATGGACACAGACAATAGGGAGGTGGGGGCCTGGGGTGGGAGGTGATGGAGGCCTGGGGTGGTGCTGGCTAGAAGGGGTCAAAGGAGAAAAAAAAGGGGCATATGGAATACTTTCAACACTGTTTTTTTTTTAATATATGTTATTCATTTTTTATAAAGAGGAAGAGAGAGGGAGAGAAAGTTAGAAACATCGACCAGCTGCCTCTTGCACGCCCCCCACTGGGGATATGCCTGCAACCCAGGTACATGCCCTTGACCAGAATCGAACCTGGGAACCTTTGAGTCCACAGGCCAACGCTCTATCCACTGAGACAAACCGGTTTCGGCTCAACAATAAAGATTTTAAAAAATAAAGTCACACAACTTTTCCAATTTGATGTGTAAAGTATATTTGCTGACATAACGGTTTCATGGAGACTCTTACCCTTTAACTCAATGGCCACGGGGAGTGCTGGGTCCAGGTCAGTGAATTAGTTCAAAATGGCCCCAGGCCAATTGGATTGATAAGGGCCTCACACTGATCTGCCCCGAAGGAAAGGAAGACACCAATCAAACCGTTCCTCGAGTGCGATGGAGAAGCTTCGGATAAGAAAGTGAAAGAAATCACTTGTTCGCCCTAGCCGGTGTGGCTCAGCGCATAGAGCTTGGGCCTGCGGACTGAGAGGCCCCGGGTTCGATGCCGGTCAAGGGCAGGTACCCTGCTTGCAGGCTCCTCCGCAGCCCAGGCTCTGGCCAGGAGGCAACCTGCCGATGTGTTTCTCTCCCATTGATGTTTCTCTCCGTCTTTCCCTCTCTCTTCCACTCTCTAAAAAAAAAAAAAAAAAAAAAGTCCAATGGGGAATATATATATATATATATATATATATATATATACACATATATATATCTTCAGGTGAGGATTAAATAAATGAATAACAATGAATCAATGATTTTTTAAAAATATACTTTATTGATTTTTTTTTACAGAGAGGAAGGGAGAGGGATAGAGAGCTAGAAACATCAATGAGAGAGAGACATGGATCAGCCGCCTCCTGCACACCTCCTACTGGGGATGTGCCCTCAACCAAGGTACATGCCCTTGACCAGAATAGAACCTGGGACCTTTCAGTCCACAGGCCAACGCTCTATCCACTGAGCAACACCGGTTTCGGCAATGATTTGTTTTTAAGAGAAAAGAAAAAAAAGGGGGCCAAAACTGGCGTGGCTCAGTGGATAGAGCGTCGGCCTGTGGACTGAAAGGTCCCAGGTTCGATTCCGGTCCAGGGCATGGACATTGGTGGTGGGCACATCCCCAGTGGGGGGGCAGTGCAGGAGGCAGCTGATTGGTGTGTCTCTCTCATTGATGTATCTAACTTTCTCTCCCTCTCCCTTCCTTTCTGTAAAAAAAAAAAATCAATAAGATATATTTAATTAAAAAAAAAAAGAGGAATTAGGTGGTTCTCATGGTGGAGACCGGTGGCTAAGGAAACGGACACTGGTGCACAAAGGCGTGTTCTGGAAAAGGTGAAATTTAAGCAGGTACTTAAAGGATTAGCCAGGGATCGGGGAAAGATCAGGCGGGAACAGGATTCCGGGCAGAAACACACACAGAGCGCCCGCCCGCCGAGGCCGGAGCTAATGAAGGGGGTTTGCAGTCCCCGCCTCGGCCTTCGGTCGCGCGGACCTGCCAGCAGCACCCAGCCCCTCTGCTTCCTGAGGACGTGCGGGCAGCAGAGCTGGTGGGTCAGTCCCGTCCCACCCCCCACCCACCCACCCCAGCCCCAAGGAAAGGGAGGGCGGCCCGCACTCTCCCTTCCCGGCTTCCTTTTTTTTAAAGTTTCATTTTATTTGTAAAATATGTTTTTATTGATTTCAGAGAGGAAGGGGAGAGGGAGAGAGGGAGAGAGGGAGAGAGGGAAAGAGAGGGAGAGAGAGAGAGAGGGAGAGAGAGAGAAAATCAGAGAGAGAGGAAGACAGAGAGAGAGAGAGAAAAAGAGAAAATCAGAGAGAGAGAGAAAGAGAGAATCAGGGAGAGAAGAAAATCAGAGAGAGAAAATCAGAGAAAGAGAGAGAGAGAGAATCGGGGAGAGAGAGAGAAAATCAAAGAGAGGAAGACAGAGAGAGAGAGAAAGAGAAAATCAGAGAGAGAATGAATCATGGGTTGGCCACCTCCTGCATGCCCCCTACTGGGCATCAAGCCTGCAACCCCGGCATGTATCCTTGACCAGGAATTCACATTGAACCCAGCAGGTGTGGCTCAGGGGTGGAGCGTCGACCTAGAAACCAGGTCAGGGCACCTGCCCGGGGTTTCGGGTTCAAAGGGGGCATGCAGGAGGCAGCAGCCGATCCATGATTCTCTCTCACCATGGATGTTTCTCTCTGAAATAGAAAAATATTTATATTAAAACACACACACACACACACACACACACACACACACACACACACACACAGGAGGGACCTCAGGGGCCGGTGCAGCTCCTGGGATGTCCAGGATCAAAGAGTCGAACCAGCCCTGGCCAGTGTTGCTCAATGGTTAGAGGAGCCACACTGGGACCAAAGGGTGAAGGGTTTGATTCCAGTCCCAGTTGGGATGTGTGTGTGTGTGGGGGGGGTGTAGAGGAGCAACCCATCGATGTGTCTCTCTCACACAGCAATTTTTTAAAAATATTTTTTTATTGATTTTTCACAGAGAGGAAGGGAGAGGGATAGAAAGTCAGAAACATTGATGAGAGAGACATCGATCAGCCGCTTCCTGCACACCCCACATTGGAGATGTGCCCGCAAGCAAGGTACATGCCCCTGACCGGAATGGAACCCGGGACCTTTCAGTCCGCAGGCCAACGCTCTATCCACTGAGTCAAACCGGTCTTGGCACATACAGCAATTTTTTTCCTCTCTCTCCCTTTCACTCTCTCTAAAAAAAGGAACAGACCCTGGCTGGTGTGGCTCAGTGGGTAGAGCATTGGCCTGCGGACCAAAGGGCCCCGGGGTTTGATTTTGGTCAAGGTCATGTACTTCTGTTACAGGCTCCTCCCCAGCCCGGGGCCCTGGTCGGGGCGCATGCAGGAGTCAGCCCACCGATGTGTTTCTCTCACACCCATGTTTCTCTCTTGTCTTTCTCTCTCTCTCCCTAAAAGTCCATGGAAATATATCCTCGGGTGAGGATGAACAAAAATGAATAAATAAATCTGAAAAATAAAAATCAGTGGAAAAAAGTATTCTCCGGTGAGGATTGAAAAAAATGAATTAAAAAGAGCTGAACAGTCTGGCCGGTGAGGCTCAGTGGATAGAGCGTCAGTCAGCGCACTGAGGGGTTCTGGGTTCGATTCTGGTCAAGAGCATGTACCTTATTGGTGGGCACATCCCCAGTACATCTCTCTCATCAATGTTTCTCTCTCCCTCTCCCTTCCTGTGAAAAATCAATAATATATATATATTTTTTTAAAAAGAGCTGAACAAATATCGATAGTCATCTACTTATCTCTGTACCTCTTTCCCTCCCCACCTGGTTGGGATGTGTTTGAAGGCAACCGATCAATGTTTCTCTCTCTCCTCTCTCTCAAACCAATTAAAAAAAAACAAAACACCACATTCTTGGGTGAGGATTTAGAAAACGACGACGACGAAAAGGAACATCTTCATCGCAGCCTGAAAACATATGTATACAAAACCATCACTGGGAATGTAAATCCAAGTCTAGTTGTGAATCCAGCCAGATCCCACTTCTCTGCGTGTTGGATCCTTCAAACGTCTGAAACCCACACACCTGTGCTCACACAGAGGGGAGAGGATACATTTTTTTTTCTGAGAGCAAGTCTTCTATACTTCAGTCTTTGTTTTAAAATGTGTGTATTGAGTTTAGAGAGGAAGGGAGAGGGAGACAGAAACATCCATGAGAATTATGGATCAGCTGCCTCCTACACGCCCCCTACTGGGGAGGGAGCCTGCAACCCCAGGCATGTGCCCTGACCGGAAATCCAGCCGTGACTCCACATTCACAGGTTGATACTTAACCACTCAAGTCTTTAATTTTTTTTAAATTTCATTTATTGATTTGAGAGATGCACACAGAGAGAAACATCAATTTGTTGCTCCACTTACTTATGTATTCATTGGTTGCTTCTTTTTAAAAAGTATTCTTTATTGACTTTTTTACAGAGAGGAAAGTAGAGGGATAGTTAGAAACATCGATGAGACAGACACATCCATCAGCTGCCTCCTGCACGCCCGCCCCCCACTGGAGATGTGCCCACCACCAAGGTCCATGTCCTTGACCGGAATCGAACCTGGGACCCTTCAGTCCGCAGGCCGACGCTCCATCCACGGAGCCACACCGGTCAGGGTCATTGGTTGCTTCTTCTGTGTGCCCTGACCGGGGCGGTCAAACCCACAACCTTGGCGTGTCAGGACGATGCTCTCACCCACTGAGCCACCCGGCCAGGGCCAGTCTTTAATTGCTTCATACCTATGGTTTCACACCCAATTAAAACACACACACACACACACCACAAAAAACTCAGCAACCTGGGGAGAAGCAGACAGACGTGACCGTGGACCAGAAGGGCAGCCAGCAGCACCCAGAGGCAGGCGGGGAGGGGGTCCAGACGTGCGAACTGGAGGAGGACGGCTGTGACCTCCCCCCACAGGCTGGTCAGCACAGTCCAGGCCGAGAGGAAGGTGGGTCGGGACCCCACACCAACAAATGAGAGGCGTCGGCAAGAGAAGAGATGGGTGTGTGTGTGTGTGTGTGTGTGTGTGTGTGTAGGGGGGTGGGTGCCGTGCCCAGGAGTGGCAACGTCTGGGAGGGAAAGCACAATTTCCAAACGCATCAATCCCCCCCACATCCCCTACACCCCGCAAGGGGCTTCCTGAGAGACTGACTGAGCCCTCGGGACACAGGGTCAGCGGCCAGGGAGACAGGCCCATGCCAAGCAACGAGGCCGAGATGATGAAGAGTGCCCTCACCACGCGGCCGGGCACCGTGGAAAGGATGTGAGTGTGTGTGTGTGTGTGTGTCATCAGCGAGCCGGGTGACAGCCGGGAGAACAGCGAGAAATTATCTGACGAGATAATGGCTGAGGATTTTTTTTTTTTTTTGCAAACGTGGTGAGATGCATTAACCACTCCATCCAATCAGCTTAATCAACTCCTGCCAGGATTAATGAAGGGAACTCACACCCAGACCTCTTAAGATCAGAGAATGAGGTGGGAGGTGGGAGGTGGAGGGGGAGAAGGAGACAGGAGTTCAAAAGCAGCAGAGTGGGGAGCCTGCCCTCCAGAACTAGGGGTGCAGAGAGGGGTGCTTTCTTGGGGAAAGACTCCCCGTGTGCCCACAGGAAATGCGGCTGAGTCCCACCCAGCAGGAATGTCATTTCATGGAGGAAGGGGGAGAGCCAGCCATGGGGACAGGGACGGGGAATGGTGCTGGGGGTAACTGGGTGGCCAGTCACATGCAAAATAAAATACAGTGGTACCTCGAGATAAGAGTGCCCTAACCTACGAGATTTTTGAGATACAAGCCCTCGAGCGAGCGATTTTTGCTTTGGAATACGAGCAACAGTTGAGATAGGAGTCATTGCGTGGATTGGCCGGCTGCACCCGACCCACCCGTTTACCGCGACTCGAGCGTCTCATAGTTTCCCACGCCTCAAGGTTACAGAACGAATTAAACTCGTATCTGGAGGTACCAATGTAATAAAATTAAAAATAAAACCGGCCTTCATCTGGGTGGCTCGGTGGATGGAGCGTTGACCGACGAATGGGGAGGTCACTGTCCCATTCCCAGTCGGGGCACATGCCCGGGTTGCAGGCTCCTTCCCCAGTGTGGGGTGTGCAGGAGGCAGCCGGTCGATGGTTCTCTCATCATCGATGTTTCTCTCCCTCCCTCTCCTCCTTCTTCTCCCAAATCAACAACTGCCATTTAAAAACAACAAAAAAACGAGCAGCCAAAACCGGTGTGGCTCAGTGGATAGAGCATCGGCCTGCGGACTGAAAGGTCCCAGGTTTGATTTCGGTCAAGGGCATGGACCTTGGTTGCGGGCACATCCCCAGTAGGAAGTGTGCGGGAGGCAGCTGATGGATGTCTCTCATCGATATTTCTAACTCTCTCTCCTTCTCCTTTCCTCTCTGTAAAAAATCAATAAAATATATTTTTAAAAATAATAAAGACAAGCGTAGGTCTATGCATTTCATTGCATGTTCATGAAACGCATTTAAAAAAAAAAGTTTTGGCTCAGAATGCTGGCTCATGGCCACCCCCGTGGAGCCGGCTTGGGTTCCAGGTGTCGGCTGGCAGGTCTGCAGCTGGCTCCTGCACCCACCTCCACCTCGACTTCTCCGTCTGTGAAATGGGCTCGCGCCGCCTGTGGGTGCTGAGAGGCTCTGGCAAGGTCTGTGAACTTTTGGGGGCAGTCTGTGCCCCGATAATAACCGGCCAACAGAGAGTCACTGCACGATATTTTAAGGACCCCCCCCCCCGGCAATGCTCTCACACGTACTCTGGAGACGGTCTTCTGTTTTTCTTTCAAGGGTCCGCCTGTGTGCTTGGGGAGCACTTGGGAATCTCTGCCTCTTTAGAATTGGTCTCTCTCTCTCTCTCTCTGCTTCAGCACACCCCCCCCCCACACACACACTCCAAGCAGAAGGGAAGGCTCCCTGATTTGCACCATCTGCGACCAACGTGGGTGTTAAAAACAGTGCGAGATAAGTAGCGCACGCGTCCCCCGAGGCGTCTGCCAGCCCCCGTGTCTGGGGGTCCACCCCAAACAGCCCCTTCATAAAAGGCGTCTCTCCTAAACCAGCAGGTTGGGGCTCTGGGAACATGGTTAACGGAGTCTTTGACAGATGCACCCGTTCTAAGGGCGCTGAGATGGGGTGGGGTGAGTGGGGGGCACGGGAGGTGGGGAGAAGCCACTGCGGTGCTCATTGTACAGGTTCATTCAACGGCTCATTGCGGGCCACTCAGCATGAGCTGGGGTTTGCAAGCGAACAGAAAAAGGCTCCTGCCCGGCCAGTGTGGCTCAGTGGTTGGGCATCGACCGACCCATGAACCGGGTCGTCACGGTCTGATTCCCCGGTCCGGGCACAGGCCTCGGATGCTGGCTCCATCCCCCAGTGTGGGGCGTGCAGGAGGCGGCCGATCCATGATTCTCTTTCATCACTGATATTTCTCTCTCCCTTCCTCCCTCCCTCTCTCTCTCTCTAAAAAAAAAAAAAAAAAGATCAATAAAAACATGCTTCTCAAAAGTCCCCAGGCCTAGCTGGTCTGGCCCAGTGGATAGAGCATGGGCCTGTGGACTGAAGAGAGGGTCCTCGGTCCAGGCACACACCTGGGTTGTGGGCTCCATCCCCAGTGCGGGGCGTGCAGAGGCAGATCCATGATTTTCTCTCATCGTGGATTTTTCTCTCTCCCTTCCTCTCTGAACTCAATAAAAATATTTTAAAAATTCATGAAAAGGCAGGCTGCAGTCCCTAGGAGAGTCTGTCTTCTGGTGACGATGCAGATAACCAGCACAGTCACACATCCCCCCCCCCCCTGCACCGGCCCAATGCTCTGCCTTCGTCTCCCCCTCCCCCCTCTTTGGTTTGCTATGTGTGTGTTTTTTGGGGGGGATGATGCGTGTGACCCTCTGGCGATATAGATTTATGCAAATCAGAAGACAAGCAGGCGCACGCATTCCGGGCACGCTCTGTACTGGCCTTCGGTGCCCACTCACCTTGGATTTTGAATCCTTCCCCTGGCGGAGGGAGGGGGAGGGGGAGGAGGGGGAGAAAGGGGAAGAGGAGGGGGAGGAGGAGGAGGAGAAGGCGGAGGAAGGGGAGAATGAAGAGGAAGGGAGGAGGAGGAGGAGGAAGAAGGAGTTGGAGGAAGGAGGAGGAAGGAGGAGGAGGAAGAGGAGGAAGGGTAGGAGGAGGAGGAAGGAGGAGGAGGAAGAAGAGGAGGAGGAGGAAGGAGGAGGAAGAGGGGTAGGAGGAAGGAGAAGTTGGAGGAAGGAGGAGGAGGAAGGGGAGGAGGAGAAGAAGGAAGAAAAGGAGGAGGAGGAAGAGGAGGAGGGAGGAGGAGGAGGAAGAAAAGGAGGAGGAGGAGGAGGAAGAATAAGGAAGAGGAGGAAGAGGAGGAGGAGGAGGAAGAAGAAGAAGGAAGAGGAGGAAGAGGAGGCGAGAGGAGGAGGAGGAAGGGGAGGAGGAGGAGGAAGAAGGGGAGGAGGAGGAAGGATGAGGAGGAGGAGGAAGAAGAAGGGGAGGAGGAAGAGTAGTAGTAGTAGTAGTAGTAGTAGTTCAGGTCTTGGGTACAAAGAGCATATATGTAGAAGAGGGGTTTGGGGGTGGTTGGGTGGGGGCCTCAGAAAGCCAGGTGGAATGGGGAGGAGAGGGTTTGGGGGGGAACCTATGTAAAATTCGTGGCCCCAATTTGCACCTGGATTTGGGAGAGTATTTGGGTTTTGCTGGTATCAGAATAGTTGATCTTGCCCTGGCCAGTATGGCTCTGTGGATAGAGCGTGAGCCTGTGGAGGGGAGGGTCCTGGGTTAGATTCCCGGCCAGGGCACATATCTGGGGTTTCGCCAGTAGGGGGCGTGCAGGAGGCAGCTCATCCATGATTCTCTCCTCAGCAGTGTTTCTCTCTCCCTTTCCCTCTCTGAACTCAATAAAAACATATACAGTGGTATCTCAAGATACCAGTTTAATTGGTTCCGTCACCTTGAGGTGTGGGAAACAATGAGACGCTCGAGTCGCTGTAAACTGGTGGGTCGTGTGCAGCCGGCCTATCCTCGCGATGACTCCTATCTCAACTGTTGCTCGTATTTCAAAGCAAAAATCGCTCGCTCGACGGCTCATATCTCAAAAATCTCATATGTTAGGGCACTCGTATCTCGAGGTACCACTGCATACTATATTTAAAATAAAAAAAATTCAGCCTCTACAAAGGGGCTGTACATCGCCTGCTTCCTCAGGTGTACTTCCTGCTGAGACTCAGTCATCTGCGAGCTTTTCTCTCTCTCTCTCCCTCCCTCTCCCTTCCTCTCCCAAAAATCAATTTAAAAAACATTTTAAAAATAAAGACAGGAGACACAGCATCAGCTGAAATTCACTTAGAAATGTGAATCAACCTCCACCTCCCCCCCTCCCCGCCAAAGCCACCCACGCTCAGTGACTACTATGGGACCGAACCGGTGACAGGAGAGCGTGAGGGCTGACGTGGTTCTAACTCCCCGTCCAACGGACAGGTCTTGTGACCCATTAACGCCTGAGAGGGAACCAGGACCCCTGAGCCTGCTCGAACCGGCAGGATGGGGCATCATGAAAGATTTGACCAGGACAACTCTGATTTCCCCTTCCTTGGGTCCTCAAGAAAACCAGATACCAGGGCCCTGGCCTGTGTGGCTCGGTGGGTAGAGCGTCGGCCAGTGGACTGAGAGGTCCCAGGTTCCATTCCGGTCAGGGACAGGTACCTTGATGGCGGGCACATTCCCAGTTGGGGGGGGCGTGCAGGAGGCAGCTGGTCGATGTGTCTCTCTCATCAATGTTTGTACCTCTCTATCCCTCTCCCTTCCTCTCTGTAAAAAACCAATAAAATATATTTAAAAATAAATGAAATGAAACCAGTTACCACCGCCCTGGCTGGTCTGGCTCAGTGGCTAGAGCGTCAGCCTGTGGACTGCAGGGTCCACCGCCCTGGCTGGTCTGGCTCAGTGGCTAGAGCGTCAGCCTGTGGACTGCAGGGTCCCAGGTTCCATTTCTGGGTCAAGGGCAGGTACCTTGGTGGCGGGCACATCCCCAGTTGCGGGGGAACGTGCAGGAGGCGGCTGCTGGATGTTTCTAACTCTCTCTCCCTCTCCCTTCCTCTTTGTAAAAAAAAAACAAAATACATTTAAAAAAACACAAAACACACAGATACCACCTGACCATATGGCTCTCTCATTCCTCAAGGCCAGTGTCTACTGAGAGCGTGTGGCCTCGGCTCCCCCAGTGGACTTGGGGGGTGCGCACGCGCGCGCATCTAGGTTTCCATGGGGACCCAGACGCTCCCAGATGGGAGACGCACTGGCCAGGGGTAAACCTCCAGGGGGAAGGGGGTAGAGCCCTCTCCGCTCTCATATGCCCCCTGGTGGCCTTTTCCGAATGGTGTAGTTTTTGTTTGTTTTTGGTGGGGTTGTGTGTGTGTCTGTGTTTTGTGTTGTTGTTTTATTTTTATTTATTTTTATTTTTTTTTGGGGGGGGGTCGCTCTGGAACTCTGGCCCCAGGGACTGAGCAGACTAATCCCCTTCCTCATGAATCCACTTGCGGAGGCAGAGCTCGGCCTCTTTCTAGGGAAAACCGGCCGGGCGCTCCTGGCCGGGCGCAGGGGCGCGTTCCCCGGGGGCGCACCGAGGCCTCAGGTGCGCTGGCTGCTGGGCGCAGTGGTCCAGGCATCCTCGGTGGCTGCTGGTGGAACCAGGACACCCCCCCACACCCCCACCCACACCCTCCACCCCTCCCCCGGGGGAGGAGGTGCGTGTCTGCGGCTACAGCCCCTTCATCGGGAGCTGGCGGCCTCCCTCCGGTCCCGCCTTCGCCTGTTTGTTGTGACAGCTGCCTGCCCGCCCCGGCAGACGGCGGAGACCCCGACCCTCAGCCTCCTCCCAGCCCGGCAGCAGCTCGGGGGGGGGGGGGGGGGAGGATGTTTCCTGGTGCAAAAGTAAATAAAAATAAAATAAAATAAATTAAAATAAATGCTGCCTCCCCTGGCTCTCTCAGACCTCCAGACCTTCTAGGATTTCTTCCCGGCCTCTCTCTGCGCTCTTTGCCACCCCTGTCCCTCGGCCTGTGTCCAGAAGAAAAAACTAAAAAAAAAAAAAAAAATTTTTTTTTTTAAAAAGGAAAAGAAAAACAAAAACCACCGCCTGCTATTCCTCAAGCCCCATTTCCTGCATTTTCGGGCTAAAACACTCTTGATTCCTCCTCTGCAGCCCCTTTTCCTTAGAGGGAAGAGGCGCCCGGCACCCCCCCCTGCCCTGTGGCTCTGGGTACCGTCTCCTGCCTCAGTTTCCCCCTGCAGCCCCAGCCCGGAGACCAGGGTGTCCCTGGGGGCGTGCATCCCCCCTCCATGCACCCCCTACACCTCCCCACAGCCCCCTGCACCCTCTACACCCCCCCACAGCCCCCCCCCGTCCCTCCCTCCTGGAGATGCCCCCATCCTCCTCCACAGGGTGAGAGAAGGAGCTAGCTGCTGCAGGGGGGTGGGTGGGGGGCTTCTTCCCTCCTCCTCCTGCTCCTCCTCCTCCTCCTCCTCCCTCCTTCCTTCCCACCCTGGCGGGGGGCAGGGGAGGCCAAGAGGGGGGCAGGCGCCTCTGCCTCCTCCTCCTCCTCCATCAACTTTGACAATTAGATGAAAGGAAGAGGAGGGAGGGAGGGAGGCGAGGAGAGGAGAGGAGAGGAGAGAAGGGGGGTGCGCGGGGGGCGGCTCGGGCTCTGACGCGCGCGCCCAGACGTCCTCGCTTTGCTGCGGCGGGGCTGCTGCTGCGGCTGCGCTCAGCCCACGCCATCGCCCCCGCCCGCTCCCCCTCCCGCCCTCCCCGCGGCTGGATGCCTTCCCGGGCTCCGCGGCGCTCCGGCCTCACTCCGCAGCGGCAGCAGCAGCAGCAGCAACAGCAGCGGAGGCAGGAGCGCAGCGCAGCGCAGCGCGCGCGCGGATGGCTCGGTCCGACAGAGCCGCGATCCAACTGCTCGCCACCTTGGCCCTCGGCGTCTTCTGCCTGCTAGCCCACTTCCTGCGCCTCTCCCCCTCCCTCTCGTACACTTTCTCCTTCTGCCTCTGGCTCTCGCTCGACCAGTCCCTGCGCCGCTGGCAGCGCGCCGCGCAGCGCCGGACCGCGGCTGCCCGGGACCGGAGGCGGCAGCGGCGGCGCCGGCGCGAGGAGCGAGAGGCGGAGAGGCAGCCGCGCCGAGGGTGACGGAGAGGAGGAAAACCAACGACACCCCGTAAATCAAAAAGAAAAAAAAAAGAAAAAGGTACGTGGCCGTCCCAGCCGGGAGCGCCTCCCTCCCGAGACCTCCCGACTCGCCCCCCTCTCTCCTCTCCTAACACCCTCCCCGGGCGGGACCCACCGGTGGTGGTCGGGAGCGCGGGGACCGGGGGAAAAGGGGAAAGGGGCGGGATTGGGGGGTGGGGGGGGCGTCCCTCCTCCTCCTTACTGCGCAAAGCTGCTGCTGCTGAGCGCGCGCAGCAGCAGCCGGCGCGGCACGGACTTGCTCTCTCCGGCGGCTCCGCGGGGAGAGCGAGCCGCGCGGGGACAGCCACGTAGTCTCTCTCTCTCTCTCTCTCTCTCTCTCTCTCTCTCTCTCTCTCTCTCTCTCTCTCTCTCTCCTCTTGTCTCCCCTGCTGCCCTCTGGCCCTGGCCCCGGAGGAGGAGGAGGAGGGAGAAGAGAGCCCGTTCCATCGGCTGTCAGAGCGCAGAGCGCAGAGCAAGCGCGCGCGCGCGCACCGCCCCCCCCACGGCCATGTCGCAGCCGAGTAAGAATCTGGGTGATGCCAGTCCCCCCGACGAGGCGCCCAAGCCGCCGGTCTACAGCCGCCCCACCGTGCTGATGCGCGCCCCGCCCGCCTCCTCCCGGGCGCCGCCGGTCCCCTGGGACCCACCGCCGCTGGACCTGCCCGCCGCGCTGGCCGCCTGGCCCGCCCCGCAGCCCGCCTGGGAGAGCGCGCCGCCGCCACCGGCGCCCGTGCCGGTGCCCGTGCCGCCGCCGCCCGCCCCGGTGGCCGCGCTGCCTCAGCCCCCGGCCCTCGGCGGCCCCCCGCTGGTCACGGGTCCCCCGCTGGCAGGGCCGATGGCCAAGCCCCCGACCACCGGGGTCTTGATGATCCATCCGCCGCCGCCGGGGGCCCCGCTGGCGCAGCCGCCCACGCCGGGGGTCCTCATGATGCACGCTTCGGCTCCCGGGGGGCCCGCCCTGGCCCCTCCTCCGCCCCCTCCTCCTCCGGGGACCCCGCTGGTGCCCCCTCCTCCTCCGGGGACCCCGCTGGTGCCGCCTCCACCTCCCGGGACCCCGCTGGTGCCCCCTCCACCTCCGGGGACCCCACTGGTGCCTCCGGGACCCCCGGGAACCCCTATGGCCCAGCCTCCGCCGCCGCCGCCGGCTCCGGGGGTGCTGATGGCGCAGCCCCTGACCCCCGGGGTCCTGATGGTGCAACCTGCGACGGCGGCGGCGGGCGCTCCAATGGCCCAGCCTCCGCCGCCGGCCGCGCTGCTCGCCCAGCCTCCGCCGCCGGGAGCGCCGCTGGCCAAGCCGCCGGGTCCGGGAGTCCTGATGATCCAGCCGACGGTGGCAGCAGCGGCCGCAGCAGCGTCCAGAGCTCCGATCAACCAGCCGACGCCGACCCCGGCCCCGATGGCGCCGCCGATGGCGCAGCCGCTGCCGCAGCCGCCGCCCGTGCCCCCGGCGCAGCCCCTGGCGTCCTGGGTGCCGCCGGCCCAGCCGCTCATCCTGCAGATCCAGTCGCAGGTGCTCCGGGCGACGCCGCAGGTGCCCGCCGGCCCCCAGGCGGGGCCCCCGCCGCCGCCGCCGCCGCCCACCCCGCTGGCCACCCCCCCGGGCTGGCAGCAGGCCCCCGCGCAGGGCTGGGCGGCCGCGCCCCTGGCCTGGCAGGCGGCGCCCGTCACCTGGCAGCCGGCGCCCACCCTGGCCTGGCAGCCGCAGCCGCCGCTGCGCCCCGTGCCCCCGGCCATCCGCCCGGCGCCCCCGGCCATCCGCCCGGCGGTCCCGCCGCCCGTCCGGCGCCAGGGGCCCCCGCCGGCCATCCGCCAGGCGCCCCCGCTGCTCCGCCAGGCGCCGCCGCCCATCCGGCCGGCCAGCCAGGTCCTGGGCACCCCGCCGGCGCTCTGGCAGGCCCTGCCGCCCCCGCCCCCGCTGCGCCAGGCGCCCCAGGCCCGGCTGCCCAGCCCGCAGCTGCGGGTGGCGGCGGCAGCTGCAGCGGCGCCTCCAATGCGCGCGGCCCCGCAGGTGCGCCTGGCCCCGCAGGTGCCCGTGGCCGGCCCGCCGGCGCCCTCGGCGCCCCCTGCGTCCCAGGCCGCCCTGCCGGCCCCGCTGCCCGTGCCCCCCGTCCTGTGGGAGGCCCCCAGGGAGCAGGCCGCCGGGCCCCCGGAGATGCCCGGCTCCTCCATGGAGTTCCAGGAGGCGCCCTGGCCCGCGCCCAAGGCCCAGGGCCCCTTCTGGCAGCAGGGCGCCCCTCTCCTGCCCGTCGAGGAGGAGGAGCCGCAGCAGCAGCAGCCGCAGCCGCAGCCGCAGCCCTTTCCGGGGGGCCCGGCCTCCCAGAAGGCACTGCCAATGCCGCTACCCGCCCAGCCGGCCCCGGCGCCGGGCGCGCCGCCCGCAGAGCTGTCCGACCTGCCCCTCCAGCCCGCCTGGCCGCAGGGCGCCCCGCCGGCCGGGCAGGGCCAGCCCGCCGCCCCGCTAGCGCAGGCCAGCTTCCCGGGGGGCCCCGCCAAGTCCATGCTGACCCCCTCGGGCGAGTCCAGGGCTGCCTCCCTGGACCGTAGGGCCTCGGCGTCCGGGTCGGCGGCCAAGGAGCGCCGCTCCGCCTCGGTCTCGGCGGCCGCGCGCGAGCGCCGGGCCCCGTCCAAGGAGCGCCTGCTCTTCGCCGCCACCTTCTGCGCGCCCCCCGGGGTGGCCCCGCCGGCCTGGAAGAGCCCCCCAGAGTCCTATCCGGGCGCAGCCGCTGCTGCCGCCGCTGCTCGGGGCTGCTTCCCCTCCACCTCCCAGTTCCAGCCGGGGGCCCCGGGCCCCTTCGCCTATGGGGCTGAGGCCCTGCCCTCTGTGTCCTGGGTGCCCCCGGCCAGCCTGAGCGCGCCCGGCCCGTCCCAGGCCGAGGCCCCTCTGCTCCTGGGCGCGGGCGCAGCCGCGGCGGCGGCCCCCCAGGCTCTATCCTTCCCGCAGGAGGCTCCCCAGCCCCCCCAGGAGCCCGACCGCCGCCCGGGGGGCAAGGCCACCCGCAAGAAGAAGCACCTCAACACTGAAGACGATGACGACGACTATGGCTACTACGGTCGCGACCCCCGCAGCAGTGGCGGCGGAGGAGGAGGAGGAGGAGGGGGCCGCATGCTGCCCATGCGCAACTGGCAGCCCCCCCGCCTCTGGGGGGACAGCAGCGTGTCCTACGGCGACTGGGGGTCGCTGGGGGACTGGGAGGACCCCCTCCCCGCCGCCGCCCGCGACCTGAGCGGCTGGGAGGGGTCCAGCACCTCGCGCCTCCTGAGTGGCTGGGAGGGGCCCAGCACCTCGTGGGCCCTGAGCGCCTGGGAGGGTCCGGGCACCTCGAGGGCCCTGAGCCTGTGGGAGAACCCCGGGAACCCCCGGGCGGCCCTGATGCTGTCTGAGCTGGCTGGAGCCGCTGTGGCGGGGACCAGCCAGGAGGAGCCCCAGGGGGCCGTGGGCGGGGCGGCCGGGGGGGCGCCCCTGTCCCCCCTAGATGAGAGGGCCAACGCCCTGGTCCAGTTCCTCCTGGTCAAGGACGGGGGCAGCGTGCCCATCCGCCGGTCCGAGATGGTCAAGTTCATCATCCGCGAGTACAAGGACCAGTCCCTGGAGATTATCCAGCGGGCCAGCCGCAAGCTCGAGTGCATCTTCGGGTACCAGCTGAAGGAGGTGGACCCCCAGACCCACGCTTACCTGATCGTCAACCAGCTGGGGGGGGGCCCCGTGGCCGCGCCGGCCCCGTGGGCCCTCGAGGTCCCCAAGCTGGGCCTCCTCATGGCCGTCCTCAGCCTCATCTTTATCAAGGGCAACCGCCTGCGCGAAGACCTGCTCTACGGCTTCCTGGCCAAGCTGGGGCTGCAGGTGCGGGCCGGCCACGGCCTCCTGGGGGACATCAAGAGGCTCATCACCGACGAGTTCGTCCGGCAGAAGTACCTCGAGTACCGGGAGGTGCCCAACACCCAGCCCCCCGAGTACGAGTTCCTGTGGGGGCCCCGGGCCTTCATGGAGATCAGCAAGATGCTGGTGCTCCGCTTCCTGGCGCGGCTCCACCACAAGGACCCCGCCTGCTGGCCCTTCCACTACTTCGAGGCGCTGGCCGAGTGCGAGTCCGACGAGGAGTGGGATTCCGAGGAGCTGGGCCCCTACTCCTACGGCGGCGGCCGCCGCCCGGGGGGCCGCTACCGCCGCTCCCACCCCCGCTAGAGGCCGAGCCCCACTGCTAGAGGCCCAGCCTCCCCAAGGGGCCGAGCCCCCCCAAAACACAATGAGAGCGCCCCCAACACTCTGCCTGTCCCTCCTCTACGGGCCCCGACTGAGGCAGAGCCCCCCAAACACACAAGGGCCCCCCCAACACTCTGCCTGTCCCTCCTCCGCGGGCCCCAACTGAGGCAGAGCCCCCCAAACACACAGAGGGCCCCCCAACACTCTGCTTGTCCCTCCTCCGCGAGCCCCGACTGAGGCAGAGCCCCCCAAACACACAGAGGGCCCCCCAACACTCTGCTTGTCCCTCCTCCGTGAGCCCCAGCTGAGGCAGAGCCCCCCAAACACACAGAGGGCCCCCCCAACACTCTGCCTGCCCCTCCTCCGCGGGCCCCCCCGGCCGAGGCCGAGGCCCGCTCACAGGGTCTACTTGTCGTCGTCGTCGTGCGTGTGCGTGCGTGTATCGTGGGGACGGGGTGGGAGTGGGGGTGGGGGTGTGGGTGGGTGGGGGGGTAAAAAGGGGAGGGGATCGTGTCAACCTGTTATCTGGTGTTCCTGTTAACAATCTTACCGTGTACGTGTACGTGTTGGCACGTGTGCGTGCATGTGGGCACGCACTTACACCTGGATCTCGAACCTGGTTCCTGTAATCTGCCAAAGCTTTGTACATCCTCACGTGCTGTTGACTGCCAGTGGCTACTGTTCTCTCCTGGGTACCCCCCCCCGCCCGACCCCCAGCCTCCCACTTGACACTCGTGTGTGGTTCTCTCGTTCTCGTGTCCCCGACGTGTTCCCGGTGCCGTACCCAGAGTCGTGCTGTGCTGGCTTTGTGAAATGAACCGTCACGCGGCCGACCCATCTCATCTGGTGCAAAAAAAACCTCTGTAGTGTGTGGAGACGTAGGGCTGTCCCTCTGACATGTGAAACGTGTGAGCTCATCGGCAAACGCTGTCTGCAGAGAAATAAATATATCTATATCTATATATCTAAATAAATATACTTTCAGCAGAACACCGAGGTGTCCGTCTTCTCTTTTTTCCTTACTCGCCTGGGTGTGTGTGTGTGTGTCTGTGTATTTCCCCCTCTCTGAATACACCAGCACATCAAGATGGCGGCGAGGCACACGGGACTACGTTCTTCCTTACGACGCCATGGTTTTGGGGGGACACGGGGGTGGGGGGACATAAGAGTGACATCAAACCCAGAAAGACCCTCACCGGGGGCTTTCTCATTTCCACCCTTACTGTGGGCACGTGTTTACATGCAAGCAAATGCGTCCACTGGCACGGGCCAGGGCCATCCATGAGGAGGGCATTCACAGCAGATTTCCTCGAGGCTGTGGGGGGGGAGGGGGACCCTCCACCTGTAGGAACACGGGGATCCAGGCGTCTGACAGTCGTGTGGCCCAGGGTGGGGGCGTCCAGGAGCTCGGGGAGGGGGGGGAGACTTGGGTTTTATCAACACAGGGGTATTGGGGTGGAAACGTACATCAGAGGGAACAACAGCCTTCAACCAACGAGGGGTGCGATAGATTGGGGGTGATAGGGGGGTCCTGGGGGCAATCCTAACATGCAGGGGCCGTCAGCTGCCCGTATCTGGGCCCTGGGGTGCAGGGACCGGTGAGGGAGGGGTCCCAGGGACCAGGTTACCATCCTGGGTGTTTCGGGTGGTGGTGGGGGAAGAGATTCCCGCCTGCACCGGGCTGGCGTGTAGAGGACTTTCTGAAAGCCATTCTGTCTTCAAGAGGATGGGGACTGTCAGTGTGGCCGCCACCCCTCCTGTCCTGTCAGGGCCAGCGCCCCCCCCCCCCGACCCTAAGCCACCTACCCCCGAGCCCCCATCTCTAAGTAAAGAGCCAGTCTCAGGCAGGTGGTCATTGGTGGTGGTGGAACTCGCCTGCCACCTAGTGGCCGGCCCTGGTGCTGTCGCTCCAGCTGCTGCCAGGTGTGCAACGTCCCCACTGACCCCCCCCACCAACACCCCAAACACCTGGGCTGTGGCTGCTCCCCGCTCCGGCACCTGGGCCCCAGGTCTTCCCGCCCAGACACTCCTCACTTCCTCTCAGGTCCTGGCTACGGGGCGTTGGGGGGTCTTGGCAAGTTGTCCACGTGACCAGCGGGGCCCTGAAATGTGGGGGAGCAGGTGGGTGTTGTTTTTTTGTTGAGTTTTTTTGGCAAACGTGCTGGGTCAGGGAGTCAGTCGTACGGTGCTTCTGCCCCCCAAAGCAACAGTCGGGTGTTTGGGGAGCAGCCAAGTGGCTCTGGAATTATCCCCCCAAAAGTGTCCCTGTTTGTTTCTGCAAAGCTGTTCCTCGCGTTTCCTCTCAATCCTGTACTCATGGGTGGGGGGGTGCCTTGAGCTTGATGCTCTTTGGGTGCCGCCATCTTGGGCACTGAAAGGTGGCCAGTTAGACACCCCCACACACACCCCTCTCCCCCAGGCAGGGCGCTTGCCCGGGTTGTGGGCTCGATCCCCAATGGGGTGGGCAGGGGGACGTGAAGGAGGCAGCCGATGGTCGTTTCCATCTCACATCGACATAACTGTGTGAGAAAGATGTTCTCTGTGGGTCAACAGCAAAAAGCGGCACCCTACAACACCAGCCATTTATAACCCACGGAAGCTGTGCTCGGCCCCCGGAGGGCGGCTCTCCCACCAAAGACCGAGGCCTGGGAACGTTTGATTTGAAGAAGGGGCGTTGGAAGAAGCTGATGTTTAAAAAACTCGGCTCTCCCCAGAAATGTCAACTGTTGTCCTGTTGGTAGGTGGCCCTGTGGACCGATGAGATGGCCGACCACTGGCCTAAGGCGGCCATCATATAGAAAATGTAAAGAGGACCCACTTTTCAGGGAAACTCTCCCCCGCCCCCTCAAAATACGGAGTGGCTGGTGGGATGTCGTGGCTGAGCCCCAGACTGTGGAACTCACAGCCTTCCCGTGTCGGCGTTCGAGAACGTTTTCGTATCCGATCGTGAGGAGAGACAAATGACAGTAAGAACGAACGTTTAAATGCAAATAAATGAGCCAGCTATCCCCCTGAAAGGTTTAAGAGGGAGGAGACCGCAAAAGCAGAGGCAGAAAACACCCCCTCTGAGGACATGTAAGAAGATGGGGTACAAATAGTTTCCAGACGCCACTTATTCGAAAGCACTCATATGTGTCGGGAAATGTTAACGCGGGGCTTTTTACCGTGAAATGGAGAAAAGAATTAAGTTCCCTGTCATCAAATGACCAAAAAAGAAAGTATCAAATGACAAAAAATAATAAAAAATAAATAAATATCAGTAGGAAATAACTCTGAACACTGTTGCACCTTACTCCTATCTCAAGACAGAAACATCAGACCGGTTTTCACAGAATAAAAGCCCGAGGGACACCTAACAGACCCAAATTCATGCAACCGGCACCCTCAGACACTGGTGCCAAGCACCACCCCCTTCCCTGACATACACTCCGCCCTCGGCGTCCTTGAGACGTTTGAAAGATATCAATGCAAGATCTTCTACTTAGCCCCTCCTACGGGCCGATAGCGAACGGAAATGACCTTCCGTGAAAACAAGATTTCTTCACAGAAGCGTGTTTATCAGAGTGGAAGAGGCTAAGATATTAAGCAGAAATATGTACTCCCCTCCCCCATAGAGCCAGACATACCGTTTGCCCAAAAGTCAGACGTCTCCCGAAAATAAGACCTACTTCCCGTTTGGCCTCTCGCTGTCCTATCAGGCATCCCCCCGAAAATAAGACCTCCCCGATCATTAGGCCTCCACCGAACATCAGGCCTCCCCGGAATAGAAGGCCCCCCGAAGCTACCGTCAGGAGTCTGACTCCTGATTTAAAGAGACCTCGCCCGGCCCGAACAGCTCCGGCTGCGCTGCGGCCCATCCGCGAGCTGGTTTGGGATGATAACGACTACCGTCCCGTCGACAGGTCATACATTTCCTTTTTTCTTGTTCAACAATAAATGTGCACCGTTGTCTTCTCCACGGAAAAATAAGACATCCCCTAAACATAAGATCGAGTGCCTCTTTGGGACCAAACATGAATATAAGACACTGTCTCAATTTTGGGGAGACAGAGTACTAACATCAAGGCGGTCAATGAGTTTTCTGCTGAAAAGACAGAAGACTTCCCCAGAAAATAACCTGACATTGTGGGGGATGGGAGACATGACTGCCTGTGCCCGAAAATATATATTTTTTAAATATATCTTTATCGATTTCAGAAAGGGAAGGAGAAGGAGATAGAAACATCCATGAGGAGAGAGGATCACGATCGGCTGCCTCCTGCACGCCCCCCACACTGGGGATCGAGCCTGAAACCCGGGCCTGTGCCCGGACCGGGAATCAAACCGTGACCTCCTGGTTTCCTAGGCTGACGCCCAACCACTGAGCCACACCGGCCGGGCCTGAAAAATGTTTGTAAGCGGGGGGCCAGAAGACTCCCATCAGAGCCGTAACATGATCGCCACAGAAGCCATTTCCCACGAGGGTGTCTGGCTCCTGGGGAGGAAGAGACGTTCAGAGATCTCTCTCCCAGTGACCAAACCCCAGGATGCTTGGCTACAAGCGGCATCTGAGTTTCCATGAAAAAGACCTCTGTGCTCTTCTCCTTAGAAACTTCTACGGGACGATGGCGAACGGAAAGTACCTTCCGTAGGAGCTGAGATTTCTCCGCAGAAACATGCTCCTCAGAGTGGAAGATGCTAAGATATTAATAAGCAGAATATGTACCCTTCCCCCCAGCCCTTAACCCCCACATAGAGCCAGAGTGGAAGATGCGAAGATATTAATAAGCAGAAAATGTACCCCTTTCCCCCCTCCACCTAGAGCCAGACAAACGAGTAGGTTATCTTCGTATATTTCTCTAAAAGGGATGATCCGATGTGGAGGGAATGGGGACAATTTTTACCCTAAGCCAGTGGTTCTCAACCTTCCCAATGCCACGTCCCTTTAAATGCAGTTCCTCATGCTGTGGTAGCAACGGAAATAATTTTATGGTTGGGGGTCACCACCACCATATGAGGAACTGCATTAAAGGGACGTGGCCTTAGGAAGGTTGAGAACCACTGCTCTAAGCGATGTTGCCGGAGAGCCACCGAGATGTGGGCGAGTGCCCGGCGGGCATGGCTCCTCGGTAGCTGAGCGTCGACCTCCACAGACCGGGAGGTTCCCCGGTTCGATTCCCGGTCCAGGCACCGGCCCCGGGTGCAGGTTGATCCCGGGGTGGGGCCTGTGAGAGGCGGCTGATCCGTGAATTCTCTCATCGGTCACGTTTCTCTCTCTCCCTCTCTCCCTCTCTGAAACCCATGAAAACATATTAAAAATTATTATTTTTTTAAAAAGATGCAGGCCAGTTACTTGTCAACGTCTTATCTGAGGCCACAACGCGGTCAGCAAACGGGAAGTGGCAGCTGCAGCTGCGACGGGTGGAGAATTCCTCGGGGTCCCAGTGGCCTCTGTCCAGTGGGCGGTCAGTCCACTTGTCATCCGTTTCCCTCCAGACCCACAGCAGCAGCTACTGCTGGCCCTCAGCTCCGAGACTGGAAAGGCTGCAGCGCCCTCTGCTGGCAAGTTCTGGCCGCTCCTCGAATCCACACTTAAAAACTTCTCCCACTTAGAGAGACTCCCACCCTACTTTTTAAATTTTTTTTTCTTGTCCCCCATCGGCCATGTGGTAGAGGCACAGACAGGAAGCGGTGAGCACAGCAGGCCTGGGCCTTCTGGGTGGCCTCCCGAGAGAAGGAAGACCTGAGAGTTCTGCCTAGAGCAGTGGTTCTCAACCTGTGGGTCGAGACCCCTTTGGGGGTCGAACAACCCTTTCACAGGGGTCGCCTAAGACCATGGGAAAATGCAGATATTTGCACCACGATGCATCATAGTAGCAAAATTTCATGGTTGGGGGTCACCACCACGTGAGGAACTGTATACAAGGGTTGAGAACCACTGGCCTAGGGAGTCCAGGTCTTGGGTTCCCCTGTCTTCCTGCCAAATCTTCCAGAAGGTTCTGAGGGTGAAATCCCAGCCAGGGGTAGAACCCCGGGCGGCTCTATTCTCGCCCGTGAGCTGTATCTCTCCGTCCCCTTCGCCCGTTTCCTAAGTGGCACGTCTCTGTGTCAGCACGGTGGGTTTTCGGGGTTCCCTTCCCCTGGCTTTCCGACCTCGAGAAGCAGGTGAGGCCTGCGTGCAGGAGGCTTTGCCTCTGCGGAACAGGGCCTTTCAACGCCCTCCCGGTGCCGTTGGATTATTTCCGTTCGCCATCGTCCCGTAGGAGTTTCTCAGTACAAGAGCATTGAGATCTTTTTAGCAGAACCTCGGACGCTGCTTGTAGCTGAGCATCCTGGGTTTGGTCACTTGGAGAGAGATTTCTGAACGTCTCTTCCCCAGGAGCCAGGGTTTCTTTCTGTGTCTGAATCGTGCTCTTGATTTCACATCGAAGCATCTTCCCTCGGACCCTGAGTCCTAAAGGTTTCCTCTTAGTTTTATTCTAAACGTTTAGGGTGGGTGTTTTATTTTGTGTAGTGCTTTTGTACTTTATACTACTTCAATCCATAGTCCATGTTGAGCTTATTCTGTCTACACGTGTAGGAGATTTATTTTTCCTGATGCTTTTGCGCCTTCATCAAAGGTTCGCTGGCGCCAAGACTGGTGTGGCTCAGTAGATAGAGCATCGGCCTGCGGACTGAAGGGTCCCAGGTTCCATGCCGGCTGGGGGCATGTACCTTGCTTTCGGGCACATTTCCACAGTGGGGGGCATGCAGGAGGCAACTGATCGGTGTCTCTCTCTCATCGATGTTTCTGACTTTCTCTCTCTCCCTTCCTCTCTGAAAAAAGTCCACTGGCTGCGCTTGTGTGGGCTGCTTCTGAGCTTCTAGTCTGTCTCCTTGGTGTACGAATCTCTCCACCGACACTGCCGTCTTCATTGCCCTAGCTCTGTGGTAAGCCTTGAGATCAAGCACGGTGACTCTCTATGAATTTCTTTTCCAAATCATGTTGATCTTATTCCAGATCCTTCGACATGCCACACACACACAAAAAAATAATTTAAAAATATGTTTGGAACGATTCCAGGGAGGAAGGGAGGGGGGAAGAGAGAGAAACTTCCAGGATGAGAATCGCTGATGAGCTGCCTCCGGCACACTCCCTGCCGGGGATCCAGCCCGCCATCCGGGCACCTAACGGTGACTTCCTGGTTCGCGGGTTGATTGATGCTCTACCTATGGAGCCATACCAGCCAGGCATCCGTGGATTTTTTTTTCTCTCTCAAGGAATTATTTTTCAAGACAGATCTGCTCCAAGACTGGGGAGTTTCTGCCGCATGGAAGTGCACGGAGACAGTGGCGCGTAGTGGAAACTCCGAAGAGAGGCGGGTGTGCCTTTGACCTGGACTCGAACCCGGGACCCTCCAGTCCACAGGCTGACGCTCTGTCCACCGAGCCACACCAGGCAAGAGCTGTCTTCGATTGTCCACGTGCAATATTCCATCGCCTGCTCGGAGACAGGACTTCCCATCCCTCTTTGCAACGTCTGCTCGTCTCCTTCTTGTTTTTGTGGGCCACGCCCATTCATCGTCCAGATAACGCTCACGGTCCGTCCGTCAAGAGACGGGACCTACTTGTTGGGGCCGGATCCAGCCGATAGCATGCCTTCCCTCTGACTTACTCCAAGGCGTAAAAATGCAGCGATATATTTACTCCGAGTCTTTTTTTCTGATGTGTCTTTTTACACTTTTGCCACATGTTTCATCCGGTGGGTCACATGGCTGTGGAAGGGCAGGTGTGTGTGTATGTGTGTGTACCGGCTATTCTTTAGTATAAATGATGTCCTACAAGGGAAATATTAAGCCATAAAAAAACATGCAAGGAAATCCTGCCATTGGTAAAGCCATTTATGAGCCTAGAGGCCTGATGCCAAGGGAAGGAAGTTTGAGACAAATACTGCATGACCTCATGGACCGTCTTTTCCGGCGTATCAGACGACTTTTTAAAACCCAGAAAAATCTTCTCCAAAGCTGGGGGTCGTTTTCTACGCTGGGGGTTGTTCTTAGAGGGCGGGTCTATCCCAAACTCTCTATTTTAACTGGAAAAGTTGGGGGTCGTCTTATATGCCGGAAAATGCAATATATGTGCAAGCTAAAACACACACACACACACACACACAAAACAAAACAAAGCAAAACCCCCAAACTTCTAGAAACAAGACCACAGGTTGGTGGTTTCCAGGGGCAGAGAGTGGGAGGTGAGAGAAGTGGGGAGAGAGGAGAAACATTCTGGTGTGTCCCTCCATGGAATGACGTGGGTGGGCAGAAGTGTGGGAGACAGAGACAAGAGTTAACAGAAGCGCACTGCTGTGGGCCAGCTCACGACAGACAGCTCACACTTCTGGAGGTCTGCTGCGGGTTTTTATTGATTTATTTGTAATGGATGGGGGCGACATGGGTTAATAAAATCACCATATTTTCCGGCATATCAGATGACTTTTAAAAAATATATTTAATTGATTTTTTACAGAGAGGAAGGGAGAGAGATAGAAAGTCAGAAACATCGATGAGAGAGAGACATCGATCAGCTGCCTCCTGCACATCCACTGGGGATGTGCCTGCAATCAAGGTACGTGCCCTTGACCGGAATCGAACCTAGGACCTTTCAGTCCGCAAGCCGATGCTCTATCGACTGAGCCAAACCGGTCTCAGCTCAGATGACTTTTTAATCCAGGAAAATCTTCTCAAAAGTCAGGGGTCATCTTATACACCAGGTGTCGTCTTATAGGGTGGGCATATCCCAAACTCTTTTAACTGGAAAAGTTGGGGTTCCTCTTATACGCCCAGTCGTTTGATACGCCGGAAAACACGGTATACTGTTCTACGGGACATCATCTGTATTTCGTCTCCTGTCCTCGCCATCCACGACGAGCGCCCTTTCGTCACCTTGTATGTCCCCTTTACCGTCTCCTCTCCTCCCCCTTCCCTCTGCTGACCACCTCCCTCTGCTCTGTGTCCGTGATTTCTTTTCTTTTTTTTTCTTTCATTGACTCAATGCCTTCCCTCTTCTCACCCAGCCCCTGACAGCCGTCAGTCTGTTCTGTGTGCACGTGTCTGTCTCCACGTTGCTTGCAAGTTCCTTTCATTCTAGGCATGAGACCAGGGGGCATGTGTCCTTCCTCTGGCTGGCTTATTTATCTCCCTGAGCACCGTGCTCTCGGCTGGGGCCATCCGTGCGTGCTGTCCCGCTTCCGGCGATGGATGTTGGGGCTTTGAATCCACTTTCGGACAACTACCTCCAAGGTAGCCGGTCACCAGGTGCGGCCCGTCCTGCTGATGTGTGAACTTTCACAACGGTTGCCCAGAAGTGGTCGAAAAGTCATACGTATGTCTTCCTTAAGGACCATTGTATTTTCTCTTTTTTAAATATATTTTATTGATTTTTTACAGAGAGGAAGGGAGAGGGATAGAGAGTTAGAAACATCCATCAGCTGCCTCCTGCACGATCCCCTACTGGGGATGTCCCCGCAACCGAGATACCTGCCCATGACCGGAATCGAACCTGGGACCTTTCAGTCCGCAGGCCGACGCTCTATCCACTAAGCCACACCGGTTTCGGCTGTACTTTCTCCTTTAACTTTTGGTCAGGAGACTACATGATCTGTTGGTTGATTTTTTTTTCAAAGCAGCAGCTATTTATTTACATTCCTGTTTCCTAACCCACCTATGTTGGCTTTCATCTTGTTTACGGTTACGTGTGCGTGTGCTTTGCATGTATGTTGTGGTGTCTTTAAATTTTACAGATTTGGATACTTGTTTGATTCCATGATTGGTCTTTCTGGGCAATGCATATGGTATTCGTATTTAAAGTTGGTTTTACTCTGAGCGCAGACCAGCACCATCCTGTAGATCCCGGCGTGCGTCATTTTTGATCACCCTGTCCTGCTGCATTGACTCTGCATTCGTTCATTCTCTGATCAAATTCTTTTTGAGAGACGATGACAAGCATTTTCATGTGGCAGGCACTTATTTCCTTGTTATTGACATCAGAGAATGCGATCCAATACAATTACTTTTGTTAGCTGTCATTCAACAGGGAAAATGGAATAGAGTCTACGTTTCCACAGTAAAAATTCTGATTTTTGTTGTTGTTTTAAATATATTTTATTGGTTTTCTACAGAGAGGAAGAGAGAGCTAGAAACATCGATGAGAGACATCAATCAGCCGCCTCCTGCATGCCCCCCACTGGGGGATGTGCCTGCAACCAAGGTACATGCTCTTGACCGGAATCGAACCTGGGACCCATCAGTCCGCAGGCCAATGCTCCATCCACTGAGCCACACCGGTTTTGGCCATATATATATATATATATATGTATTTTTGACACTAGTGCTGGGCCATTTCCCAAGCGTCCCTTTCCCCATCTACACCCCAACTCTCTTCTATGGGGAGAGTTGTACTTTAGCATCGTCTACAGAAACAGAGACCAGCCTCCCCCCTCCCCCAAATACCGATGTTTAAAAACTTAACAGCAACAAAAAGTGTATGAACTGGAAATATTTCCTTTCACATCACTGAAATTCCAGAAATCACAGTGCGGAGCGAGGCTTAGAGGGGAGAGGGTGAGGACAAGATAGAGTTGTAGCATCTTTGTTCAGTCTCTACGTTGACCAACTGGAGACTCGCCCAGTGTCGACACCTCAGACCTGCTCTGCCCAGGCACGCTTCCTGCGACTAGAACCCAATCTGGTGGGCAGACCCCAGGGCGGAGGGAATGCGTCCCCCTGGAGGGAGGGCTCACACACTCTCTGAGGCACCCAGAGAAAAGCTGTGGGTGGAGCTAGGGGTCCTTTGATCCTGACCCCAAAAAGGGTGGCCTGGCTGTCTCCCTGGGCAGGCCCTGGGGACCTGTCACCCAGCCTTAGGGTCAGTGACATCCTGATTAGTGAACCATTTCCTGATGGACCTGATGAGGAGCAGAAAATTTCCTATGGGTAAACATCCTCTTATTTCTTTTTGTAAAAATATATTTTACTGATTTTTTACAGTGAGGAAGGGAGAGGGATAGAAAGTCAGAAACTGATGAGAGAGAAACACCAATCAGCTGCCTCCTGCACACCCCCCACTGGGGATGCGCCCAGAACCAAGGCACACGCCCTTGACCGGAATCAAAGCCAGGCCCCCTCAGGTCGCAGGCCGATGCTCTATCCCACTGAGCCAAACTGGTTTCGGCCATCATCTTATTTCTTATTTGACTCACGTAGGCATCCATCCCTAAGAAAATATTGTTGTGTTGTATATTTTTAGGAATAGAATAAATAGCATTTTAGTTTTATCTGGAGGGCTTTTGCTGGGGAGAAAAAAATTACTTGGGCCTCTTTAAAATTATGACCAAAAGGGAATGAGCCCCTATGAAAGTAATCTACACTAATGAAAGGGAAAGATGCAAATTGACCACACCTTCACAACACCCACCAGCCAATCAGGAGCCTTATGCAAATTAACCCAACAAAGATGGCAGATTAATTTGCATATACAGGTGCCCAGCGACCAAGGCCAGCCAGGGTAAGGAAGGCTCATTCTGCACGAATCTTTGTGCATCGTGCGTCTAGTAATGAAATAATAATGTTGCATTCATTCCAGTTCCAAAGGTTTCCAAAAAGAAAAAGAAAAAACTTAGTGGACTGCCAATTCTTGGGTCTGCTCTGATCAGGTCCACAAACATACCCAGGTCCCTACTTTTAAAACTGCCACTTTTGCCAAAACCGGTGTGGCTCCATGGATAGAGCGTCAGCCTGCGGACTGAAAGGTCCCAGGTTTGATTCCAGTCAAGGGCATATACCCTGGTTTGGGGCACATCCCCAGTGGGTGGTGTGCAAGAGGCAGCTGATTGATGTTTCTCTCTCATCGGTGTTTCTAACTCTCTCCCCCCTCCCCTTCTCTCTGTAAAAAAAAAAAAATCAATTAAAAATTTTTTTAAAGAAATAAAACTGCCACTTAAAAAAAAATACCACCGGGTTCAAGCTCCTTGCCTGATTAGACTTGCTCCCCGCAGCACCCCGGCAGAGTACAAGCTGATGTACCCGTTTCTCACATGAATAGACTGAGGGGCCGACGGGGGACCTAACATGGCTGGTGAGAAGCCGAGTCAGGATCCTGTTGCCTGAACACTGTCTCTTCTGCTAAAACGTTCCCATCACAGCCTTTCCCTCACCCCACCTGCCTTTCCTGATTGTCACCTGGTGCCAGAATCTACGGGAATAAAAAACACGTGCCGTTTCACGGCAGCACCAGGCAGCGTCCGTGAGAACACAGTTTCTCTGAGATTTCCGGGAAGTTTGAAAGCCAAATCGGCTGGGGGGGTTGGGGGGGGACAGTGTGAGGAGGCCGAGGAGTGGCCCCAGAAACACTACTGCGTCTGGTGGCCCCTGAGAAAGCCCCAGGTCTCCCGCGCTCCCTGCGGTTGACGTCTGGCCCTCTGGGTCCCACCTGGCGCACCTTCTGTACTTGAGAGCCTGCAGGTGTGCTTATGGCAGCCAGAGTCACGCACTCCACCTGCTCCTGGCCGTGTCTATATGGGGTGCGGGGGGCACAGTGTGGACATACACGGAGTGCCTGGAGGTCGTGTGTGTACCCACAGGCCACAGTGAAAGCGGCAAGTCAGTTAACCTCTGTACGCGGGCTCATCGGGACGAGGACAAAAACCGTAGTGAGGGGGGAGGTTCTGGGGACGGGACTCGGGCTTTGGGGAAACTCGGCAAATACGTTAGAAAGCGAAAATCCTGGGACTCGGGGGCCCTGGCATATTTTCAGCTATGTCAGCCCAGCAGGGAGCATCTCGACCAATTCAGACAGCACTGTATGCAGGTCCACTCAGTGGCGAATGCGTGCTGTCTCACATCTTCTCCTTGTTTGTTACCGAAAAGATGCTTAAAAGCTGTTCACACACCGTCATTTTTCTATTCTTGTCCATTATTTATTTGTGCATCTGACGCTGGGGTTATTACATGACTGCAGAGGTGGGACAGTTTTATCTCGCTGGCCATCCGTATTTATCTCCAGGGAGGCTTTTATCCCTAATACTATACCCTTTGTGGAGAAGCAGTCACAGCCTCCCTGCTGGATTGATTTTTTTCTTTCATCCTATCGCTTTTTGTGTCCCTGTAAAATTCTTCCATTCTAGCCGTGTCTTTTAAACAGCAGAGAGTTTCATGTTCATTCTAAGCCAGGGTGGAGAACCGTGGCTTTTCGTTCCTAAAACAATGTTCATGCGACCTCGTGATGCGGTGTTTGTGTTCTAACCTGTTGTTGACTGTTGTATTTCGTTTCTGCTTGTTTCTAGATTGCAATTTTTTATTTTTATTTTTTTGCTTTTCCCATCTTATATTTCTGACTGGTTTCCATTGTTTATTTTTTTTCTGTTGGCTCTTCTAAAAGCTTTTCAGCGGCCTGTTGAAAACGTCTGTCAAAAGGCCTGCGTGCGGAATGTCTAGAGCAGTGGTTCTCAACCTTCCTCAGGCCGCGGCCCTTTAAGACATCTCCTCATGTGGTGGTGACCCCCAACCATACTTCATCACTGTCATTTTGCTACTACTGTTATGAATTATAATGTCAATGCCTGTGTTTTCCGCTGGTCTTAGGAGACCCCTGTGAAAGTGTCGTTCGACGCCCCCCCCCCAAAGGAGTCGCGACCCACAGGTTGAGAACCACTGGTCTAGAGAGAACCCCAAAAATGCCGAAGACCAAGAGAGCGGTGCCCAGCATGGTGTTGTAATAAGGGAAGAGGAGGAGATGGTCGTCAACACACACATCTTTATTGGTAACAGCAGAAGCGAGCTGGTCAAGCCACCACGAGAAAACAAAACACACCAAGGTCCTACTGGGATCTGCGCCCTAGGTGGCCAGATCCGCCTCAACAGCCTGTGTCAAACAGACGCTAACCACGGACGCCTGTGGAAGGAACACAAGAATTACTCACCACCGCACACGCACGTGCACACACACACACACACACACACAC
Organism: Lasiurus cinereus; assembly: GCA_011751065.1. Taxonomy (NCBI): domain Eukaryota; kingdom Metazoa; phylum Chordata; class Mammalia; order Chiroptera; family Vespertilionidae; genus Lasiurus; species Lasiurus cinereus. The sequence goes on from JAAGEH010000243.1 coordinate 201,937, forward strand.
ACACACACAACAGCGGAATTTCCGTCGGCCGTCGGGAGGCCTTCTGCTTCCGGTTCAATAGTAGTCACTTCACAACATAAAAACATTACACTATAGATCTGTTTATAGAGACTTCTTCCAATAAATAACCTCTTTTTTTTCTCTCTTTGTTCTTGTGGTTCATCCTCACCCGAGGATATTTTACCATTAATTTTTTTTTTAGAGGAGGTGGAAAGGGGGGGAGAGAGAGAGAGAGGAAGAGAGAGATACATCGGCTGGTTGCCTCCTGCACTCGCCCGGACTAAGGCCGGGATCAGGCCTGCAACCCAGAGAGGTAACGTGCCCTTTGACCGGAGTTCCAACCCGGCGACCCTGCGGGTTCGAGGGCCACAATGCTCTATCCACTGAGGAGCCAGACCGGCGAGGGCTCGCACAAACACGTCACTTGGATACTCACTTCTACGACACACACACACACACACACACACACACACAGAGATTGATAACGGCGAGCTCTGAGATTAAGAGACACTTCCGAGTAGAAAACACTTTTCACATCAAGTCAGGCAGGATGAGAACATGTGTAAACAGAGATACCTGCTTCACAGAAAACCACAAGGTCACCACAGTGAAGAAAGGGCACTTGAATCAGGGGGAAGGGAAGAAGGGGGGGAAGAAACACACATGTAAACAGCGGAGAAGAGGGAGCAGCTGCCCAGTGGGGGCCCCCCCCAGGGGGGGGGGAGTTGGGTCCGGCTTTCTTAAGGCTGGAGCCGCACCGAGGTCCTCTGTTCAGTTAGGACTTCTCCCTTCACCCCTGTCCCATTTACTCTGGAGGGGGCTTCACAAGGAGGGTGCAAGTCCTGCCCACACTAGCCTAGAACTCAGTCAAGCCTGTTGAAAACAGAGACGACAGAATAAAAACCATAAAACCGACAGTCAAGAGGCAGTGCACCAGAAAAATTAAAAAATGTATTAAAAAAAATTAAAAAACAACAAAGACCACCACCACCACCACCACACACCAGAAAACAACAACAACAACAACAGCAATAACAATAAAACATTAAAGGACTTTTTGTGTTATTCTGGGGAGCACCACACTCCTGGGGGGTGGGGGGGTGGGGGAGGGAGCTGGTCAATGGGGATGGGTGAGAACACGCATGAGTGACCCAGAGGAAAAAAAAATGGCTTTTTCCACAGCTGCTGGACATGGCGATGGGTCCGGCGGACGGGGGGGACGGGGGTGCAGAGAAGAGGACAGGCAGCAGCAACAGCAGCAGCAGCAGCAGCAGCAGCGGATGGGCGAGCGGTCAGCACAGAAGCGGTGGACACACGACACCACATGCCACAGGTTCAAGTTGCAACCTCTTTCCCTTCCCCCCCCCCGCCTCCCTCCCTCCTTCCCCACACGAAGCACGTTCCCCACGGGCTCTCTGAACCAAAACATTCAATTATCAAATTAAATTATTAAATTTTAAATTAAATACACGAGGCTCATTCTCTCCCGGTGGAAAGGAACACGGACACGCCACAACCACAGACTTGACCAGCCAAAAGCGTGACAAGCGCTCGCCCACGGCGGTGTTTACAGGGCATGCCAACCTCGCCCACCTGCTGCTTCGGCTCCGACTCGCGGGGGTGGCTCGACGCCCCAGAACCCTGCCTCCCAGGCTCGGGATCCTCCTCCTCCTCCTCCTCCTCTTGCTCCTGCGCCGCCTCCTCCTCCTCCTCCTCCTCCTCCTCTTGCTCCTGCTCCTCCTCCTCCTCCTGCTCCTGCACCTGCGCCTCCTCCTCCTGCTCCTGC